>NW_021025162.1:804125-886447 GCF_004153795.1 Camellia sinensis
GATGTGAGCAATATATATGTGAGATTGGGTGGGAAACATTACCTGCAATAGTAGTGGGCTCCCCGCCAATCTAGCCGTCTCCCGGCGATGAAAAGCGTCCAAACCCATCAATGTCTCAGCTAAAGTCATGACAATGCAGTTCTTGCTTTCCCTTAAGCCCTTGGCGACCTCAATCAAACGAGTGCTAAACCCTCCAGAGCCTGGGGCAAGCAAGAAATGAGACATCATACACAAGCAAAGCGCATGCCGCCGATAACCCTGCCAAATATGGTCGCCGTTGTCACCGGCATCAGAAAACCGACAAATCAAGCTTGGAATGTCTAGCTCTTTGCCGTGAATCAATGACCGAGTGTCATGCAAAGTGAGCCCGCACATTCGCCCCAAGGCTTGACATGGGCGAAGCGAAATTGTGGCAAGATTTCTTCGTCACGTTCGGATTCCATTAGAGCTTGGAAGTCTTCAAAAGTGGGACACACCTCTTGCCCGCCAAAGCTAAAGACGTGCATCACCGGATTCCAGAATCTTGCCGCGGCATGAAGGAACGGGAAACGCAGCGGGGTGTGACCCAACGCGAATAGTACATTTATGCCAAAGCCCCGAAAATTCAGCTTTTCCGAGCCATCCAAGTTGGCAATCCAATTTGTGAGATTTTGGACAAGAATTGCTTCCATTTAGTGCAAAATTGAACTGAAATGAAGAGAATCCCGAAGCTGGAACTCATATAGAAGATAAGGCAGTGAGTGGAGGACAGATGTTGACGTTTCGGAGAGTCTACCATCGATGGCCTACAGTGGCTCATAAGTGGCCGGCAGTGGCACACTAATGGCCAGTAGGACCCCCGTTGTGGCCGACAGCATCTCCCTCATGCCCACTGACCTTTTTGGTGAAAACCCAGTTGTTTGCTGCAGTGGAGTCTTGCTGTTCCTGTCTTTTGAGGTCTTGTGTTGTCCTGTAGGACTTTGTTATGTCTCGTTTAAGACATATTAGTTTTCATGTTGTATCGAGTTGTAATCATCTTCACTTCATTTATCGAGTTGTTTTGTTGTTAGTCGGTTCACTACCTGATTATTGCAATTCGAGTGTTTGGCTTTCAAAACAAATTCGATCTCATGTACATTGTTATGCAATGCGATGCGATGCGATACGATGCATAAAATGTACAAATGTAACACTTTTTCAACAAAAAAAGCTGTTTCAGTCCATCATATTTTCTTTTGCAAAAAGTACATAGCTTTGGATAAAATAAAACCTGCCTGACGCAGTACTAGGTGCTAAAACTACCAGTACAAAGAAAAATAAAGCAAACAAAAAAGGGGAGAAGAGCAGCATGTAAAAGTAGCAAAATGTATGGATCAGCGCCGGTAGCCTCAAGTGCGAGAACTCGTCCTGGTTCTCTTCCTGGACGAAGGTCCAGGATCTCCACCGTCAGAGTTTGAATCCGAGCTATCCCCAGCCTCATCTTCGTCCTGAGACGACTCTGGCAGCGGACTCATTGCCTCCTCGTCAGACTCATCATCATCTGGGGTAGGCCCCCGTGAACCACTCCCAGCGAGAGCACACCCAACTCTGATGCGGCTGTGCGCTGGAGTCCCGTGTCCCATCCCCCCTGCTGTTCGGGGAGGCGCTGAAGGGCCCGCCCCTGCTCCTGCTGGGGTATCTGATGGGCCTGACATCAGAAAGGGAATCTGAAAAAGGGCAATTTGCCAAAATGCATTAGTAATCAAAATGTATCAGATACGAAGAATAATGTGCTGTGAGCGGTGAATAATGTGTAGTGTATGTGTACCGTGAGCAGTGTATGGGAGCAATGTATCAGATCAGTGCGGTGCGGAACTGTGCAAATGATGACATGTCAAGAAAAGACTTTGTGGCATGAAATGTAGTTTGAAAGAACATACCGGAATACTGTAAATGCTGAGCAGGTCCAGGCTTGTCTGCAGCATCCCTATCGTCGTGGCCGTCAGCTCCAGGGACTGGCGAGTGTACTCAATGGGAGCCTGCAAAAGTGTTGAAGTCATTAGTAATCTGCGGGATATCAAATGAAATGAAATGACTGTACAAAATGAAAAGTATAACACATACCGGGGTCGAGCCGTGAACTTCGACAAGCTCATCACTAGCTAGAGGAGGAGCGAAGGGAATCTGATAAGTCTCTCCAGCCCACCCTCGCCATGTCATAGTAGTAGGCAGCCCTGGCCATACAGCCCCCTGTCTCCCCTCAGGACCTCTCCTCCTACGAGATCTGGTCGCTCCACCTCTCCCTCCTGCAGCTGGAGCCCTCGCTCCTTCTTCTCCTTGAACACCGGACAAAGGTGGCATCAGATGCGTCTAAATAAAGGTCGCGTAGTCGACCTCTGCGCGGAAGTAATCCGTCTCCAGTCTTACCATGAACTGGATCACCTGGTTGACGGACAGCCTGTGTGTCTTCCTCATCGATGGTGGAGGTGCTGTCGGTACAAACGGAGCAGGCAAGCCCAAGGTCTGGCATATGAAGCGCTCACTCACAAACCAGGCAGGACAGATCGGGCCCTCAAAGAGGATGTGGAACTGAGACACAGTCCGAGCAGTGTGGTACTCATCTCGTAGTCCTGATGGAATTGCACCCCACGGCTGCCACGTGATCTGAGAAAAGAGAATGAACAAGACGATCAGTTGTCAAATAACGAATGTAGGTGCATCAGGTTAACTGAAGTAATCTCGTTACAGAATTACCTCACGTGCCGTGACCGAATCGAAATACTGTCGGAAAAACATGAAGCTCTCTCGAGTCCTACGATGGAGCTGGCCGTCGTATACATCAAAAAATGGGACTGTCGCTGGGGTCTCCTCCACAGGCTCTGGAGCAAGTGTTGGGAAGTATGCATACACCCACAACTGCAAGAAAGATGTGATTAGTACAGTGTATGAACAAAGTGTTGAACATGCAGAAAGCAGAGCGCAGTACAATGCATAAGGAATATAGATCTAAAGCAAATATTAGATTTTTTTGTGGGCAGTGTATGGTATGTAGTGTACAGTATGTATGGTGTACAGAAAATGCAAAGCAGAAAGCATACAGCGCAACAGCCGATATAGAGAATGCAGAAAGTACAAGTGTTGAACACAACAAAAGCAGGAAATGCTAAGCGAAATAATGAAAAGGGGGAAACTAAGCTGTGTACCTCCCAAGCTCGATAGTAGCCGCCGATCAATCTCCCACACATCCGAGAGGTCGAGCTCATGTATCCATAGAGAGTGGTGAGGACGGCTACGCCCCAGTCATAGAAATGGACCTGCGGGAGCACCACCAGAGCACCCAGGAAGTATAAACCCACGGTATTCCACCTGTTCGAAAACAAGGTGGTACCGAAAAGGAACAGGAGAAAACCCCTGGCGTACTGCTCCACCTCCTCATCAGTCTCGGGATCCTCCCCTCTATAATGCTCCTCGAACTAGGTATATCTAACCATACCCGCTCGAAGTGTCGGTGGACGCGCTCCAAGTAATGTATCCTATGCGGCAACCCACTCTCCCATGTTGGGATCAAAAGGAATCGAATCACCTCCTACGCCCAGGCCAGTGATCATGGCGAAGTCGAATGGCATCATCGTCATCTCTCCCGCCGTGGAGAAGTGGAAAGAGATGGCGGTGTCCCACCACCTCCCCACAAGAGCCCCTAGAAGAGGGAAACTCGCTATGACTCGCGTCAAGCTGGAGCAAAATAGGCTGAAGCCGGTCTCGTCGATGATCTGGCGGACCCTCGCGAGAAGCACATCATACCAATCCCGGGCTATCGTCGCATCGTAACCTCTGAAGGAACGGGATCTGTCCTATGACAGGACAGTGATGTAATCAGGTCAAGTCATGAAAGTAGATTTGAAAGTATAGTTGAAAGTACAGTTGCATGCAGATCAGTGATGTATTGAAAATATAGTTGAATTCAGAATAGTGATGCAAGAGGTGCAGTCGTGCACATTACATACAGGGCAGTGATGTGTGAAGTATAGTTAAATGCAGAGCAACAATGTATGAAATACAGTCAGGTCCATGCATCTGATGCAAGCAGATCAAAACAGTGCAAGAAATGCAAATAATTGAAGGTAAAGCTGCAGAAGAGTAGAGTTGGTACCTCCACAGCAATAACCGACAAATGAGACATCGACTCCCTCAGCAAGAGGTCGTTTGGCACATCTTCGTCAAAATTGGTAAAAGTGTGGATGCCTCCCGCCACTGGTATAATATGGGTCTCCGGGTGATACCTCGTGGGGTCGAAGGGACGTACGCTCAGCGATAAAGGCTCAGGCTCAACCCCCCGCTCAGCCGCAACATCCACGGCAGACTCCACTGGAGGGAGTGCTGGGAAACCCCCATCATGTGGGACATCGTCAACCATCTGAAATAGATGCAGAAATGAGCAAAAATGAGCAAAATGATGAAGTTTTGAACAAACTAAACCCTAAGAGAGAGAAGAATTCAAATAAAGTTGAAAACTCGGGAAAAACGAACTAACCTCGAGAGAAACTCGGGGGAAATGATCCTTGAATGGGGGAAATGACAAAAGACACTTCAGATTCAAATTCTGATCGGTTCAAATCGAAAAGAACAAAGGGGTTTTAACGATTCAAGGTTGTTTGGGGTTTGGGGAAACGCGTGGAATGCGCGAATCTAGAGAGGAGGCACACCTAGAAGGCAAGGGAAATGATTCTTGTGCAAGAGGTGTGGGAGAAATGAAGGGATTTTGGGTCTATTTAAAGACCCATGGCCGAAATGACCAAAATGGCCGAATCTGCCAGTGGTGGTCGGCACCCCCTCATCGGTGGCCGACACCACTCTTTTGATGGTCGGCGATTGCCATTGATGGCCGGCATGCATCCACCAGGTTCTATTGCCTATTGTACCTTGGAATGTGAACTTGGGTTCCAACAATCCCGAGGAGTGTTCAAAATTTGATTCAAAATGCCTTCGTGGAAGCCCGGAATCATGTTCTCAATATATGGTGGTCATCGCCCATCAATGTGTACAAGGTGTATCCTTTTTGACACATCACAAATCTTCTAGGAGGTAAACCGGAAGTTACCTTCAAGATGTCATTATCAAGCATGCTTTTGTTGTCACCTAGCATTCGCTTTTATATTAAACATCCATACGCATGTCATTCGCATGTTACTTACATTATCATGCATATATAACTTGCGCTGTTACGCTTGTTTTTATTCGCATTATCATGCATATATAACTTGCGCTGTTACTCTTGTTTTTATTCACATTATCATGCATATATAACTTGCGCTGTTACGCTTCTTTTTATTCACATTATCATGCATACATAATTTGCGCTGTTACGCTTGTCTTTTGTTTTTTTTCCTTACATTATTTTGCATCCATATAACCTGCATTGTCTCGCACGTTTTACTTACATTATTTTGCATCCATATAACCTGCGTTGTCTCGCGCGTTTTACTTACATTATTTTGCATCCATATAACCTGCATTGTCTCGCATGTTTTATTTGCGTTGTTTCGTATTCCTATAACTTGCGTTGTCTCGCATGTTTTATTTGCCTGGTTTCGCATTCCTATAACTTGCGTTGTTTCGCATGTTTTATTTGTGTGGTTTCGCATTCCTATAACTTGCGTTCTCTCGTATGTTTTATTTGCGTTGTTTCGCATTCCTATAACATGCGTTGTTGCGCATGTTTTATTTGCGTTGTTTTGCATTCCTATAACCTACGTTGTCTCACATGTTTTATTTGCGTTGTTTCACATTCCTATAACCTGCGTTGTCTCGCATGTTTTATTTGCGTTGCTTCACATTCCTTTCACCTGCGTTGTTTCGCATTCCTTTAACCTGCGTTGGCTCGCATGTTTTAATTGCGTTGTTTCGCATTTCTTTAACTTGCGTTGTTTCACATGCTTTAATTTGCTCTGTTACGCACTTCTTTAACCTGCGCTGTTACGCAAGTTTTATCTTGCATTGTCGTGCTCTTTTCACTTGCATCATTATGCATGTTTCTAACAATATTATACCTGTTGAGTTTCTTTCTTTTACAGGCACGATATTGTATGTACGGTTCATTTGAAGTTCGCGCGACCAGACGAACCAGACAGGGACTGTATTTACTCCGTGTGAAACGTAGCGAGAATTGTATAATTTTCTTACATCTTTTCTGCATGTAATGTAGTTAGATTTGTATTCGCCTGCTTAAAACTGTTGCATTTATTGTATATAATTGCATCATTACAGCTTTCTTTGCATAATCATAAGTTATGCTCTTGCATCGTGTATGTCATTTGCATTTTGTCCCAGCCTACGGGCGCATCTCTGCATGATTACATTGAATGATTAACCTGAGTCTTCGGCCTTGTCAAAAATGGGTCGTCTCTGGGCTTTGACATTCACTCCCGTCACCTTATGACTTTCGAGTTCTGTCAAAGAGGGGAAACTGTAGATACCCAATTTTTGACCGTTCTCAAGACTTGGTTGTGCTTGCAGGTACATCCAGCCACAAGTTCGATTGCTTGTCGAGTACTCGACTTTCGCAGCGGAATGTCATAGGTTTGAGCTTTCCAAACCTTGTATCCTTTCTGCCCCATTCTTGGACCATGTGTTGGCCCTTCTACCTTGATCCTTATAGTGCACTGCCGACCCTTTTTTGGCCCTGCCGGCCTTTCTTTTTCCCCTGCCTGCTACCGATGATGCCTGCCGGCCATTAATGAAGCACTGCCGGCCACCTCTGATGGCCTACAGAACACTTGTCTTAGCAGGTTTCACGCCAGATCTTTTGAGCCAGCTGGTTTTCACTCATCTCCCCTCCATACACATGTATGGAGGGATGAAGCTCTTACCAAGCTTGTTTAACAAGCTTTGCTTTGCCCTTTTCTATATAAGGAGAGGCCCTTCCTCTCTATCAGAGGTTCAGAAAAATTTTAGAGAAGTTGTATCTCTCTCTCTATATATATATTTCCCATTCTCTCTCTCTCTCTATATTGTGTTTGTTTGTGCTCTAAAGTCCATTTTTCTTGCACTTTTGCACTATAACACATAGTGATACACCACCATCTTTGTGCTGAGGTTCTTGGGAGTGTTACTTGAGCTCTGAAACTTGGTTTTTGGCCTCAGAGGTTGCTGGTTTCGAAGTTGATCTTCAAGGGTGAGTATATTAATCTTTTTAGCATTTATTTGTATCTCATTTTGGCCATCCTTGCATATTGTTTTAGGCCTTGCTTTCAACTAAAAAAGGTTTTGTATTTAAGTGCTTTTGATGATTGTTTAAGGTCTTTTTGGTGTTAAGAGTATTCTACCCTCTTGTATGCCTTGTTTGGCTTTGCTTTGTGCCATGCTTTAAGGCCTTTGAGTTAGTCTTTGTTTGTCCTTTTAGCCACTGAAATCAAGTGGATTTTTAGTAGTAGGCATGTGGTTTTGAGGCCTCAAATCAGAGGGGGTGACCCCCCTCTTTTTGTTTTGTTTGCTTGAGTTATTGGCCTATCAAAGTAGCATGTATCCCTATACTTTTGAGGCTTAGTTCAGGTACCATTTTGTGAATTTTAGGACCTGCATTAACTCTATCCATGGTTGGTTTGGTCACCTTGTGCATGCATCTTGTATGTGTAGTGTAATCCCATTTGTGGCTCATCAAAAGTAGCATGCCTTGCTAGAATGTATTGACTCCATTTCAGTGGATTTTTTATCATCATTTGACATGCCATAACTCTATATAAAACTTTTTTGGTTGTCTCTTGAGTGGCTCATGCACTTGTAGAACAAATCTTGCTTACTAGCCTTATATGCATGTTGTTTTGGCTCATCATTCTAGCATATTTTGGTTATGCTCCAGCATGATTTTATTCTTATTTTGGGTTGTCCTAGGATTGTTTTGGGCTGCCATGGTCATATCACTCATGTTTAGTATAGCTATAGAGTGGATGCTTTGACTGGCCATGAGTCTTAAGGGAGCTTGCATGCTTAACTTGTGATGTTTTCATGCTTTGGAATCATTTGAAGTGTTATATTAGTGCATATTTCATGGTCATACATTTGCATTTGTCATGCTTTCAATGCCTTGAAGAGTTGGTGTTTTATGCCTTATGAATGGATCATTGTGCATGCCTCTATGCTTAGGTCTTTGGGATGCCATCTCAGTAGGTTTTTGGGCTTATTTTGACATGATGTAACTCTGTTTTATGTTGTCCAAGTCACGCCATGTTTGTATTTAATAGGTGTAGTGCAACACCCCTTTTGTAGCCTTGCATGCTTCATATTTTCTGCCTTTTGTTCTAGCTTGTTATTACTAGGTTCAAACATGTTTTTAGACTCACCTTGACTTGCCTTGGGACTGTTTTGATGCCCTTGCCCCCTTTGGGGCTTGCTTTGTATAGCCATGGCTTAAGTCCCTTTGCTATTTTTGAGCCTTCTCACTTGCTTTATTCGTCTTCCTAGAGTGGTTTAGCACCATTTCATGCATGTTTTCAGAAGTTTTGGGTGTTGTCATATATCCATGCTTGTAACTCTTTAAGTGTGCTTAAGAGTCGCATCTTTATGCTTTGATCCTTGAGCCAATTAGCATGCATGTTTGCCTTTCGTTTTTATGCTTTTCATACCATCTTTTCAATACTTATGGCCACTGATTTGGGCATGACTGAGGTCTACACCTTTTGGTTTAAGTCCATTTAGCATGTTCACTTGCATGTTGCTTGCATGCTCATCTCATTTAGCATTTTGTATGCCATGTCACCTTGCATTGAGAATGCTATCTTACATTAAGCATTGAGCATGCCATGTAGTTCATAGCATTGAGTATGCCATGATTGTTTCCATGTAGTTCATAGCATTGTGTATGCCATGTGTTTGCATGCTTAGGTTACATTGCATTGTGTATGCTGCGTTGTCCATTTGCATTGTGTATGTTAGTTGTTCTTAGCATTGTGCACGATGCATGCCATTAGCCTTGTTAGGTTATTCATATTGCATTGCATGTTTGCATGCTTAAGTCATCTTGCATGTTTGCCATGCTTGTGTTGCATTGTTGTTTGGATTAAGTATTAATCCAAGCACGAGAAATGAGGGACGTTTCATACTTCAAGTGATGAAGCGTGCCTCAATTCTCGATCGCCGACACTCTTGACGATGCATGATAGAGTTCTAGGCATTTATATGTTTATTTGTGCATTCATTTTACATTGATTTGCATAAGTTGGATCTTCGGCCACCATGCATCGAAATGCATGATTGATGGTCTTGGATCCGATTATGCCTCTCCCTTGATGTTTCGAGGTGATATGGGGTGGCATAGTGCGTACATATCCTTGGGAGACCCTCAATTTCCTCTGTTTTGTACTCTGTTGCAGCTTGGTGTCATAACACACTTGTGGCCGGCAGCCTCTCATCCTTGGCCGGCACCCCCGTCATCTTTGGTCGGCAGTGTGTACTCTTGGTCGGTCGGGTGGTTGGCAGAAGCCCCTTATGGTCGACAGGCCACTGGTGCACTCCCCAGCATGGTTTTGGTAAGATCCAATAGCAAGTTCTCAAGGACACCCTGCAGACAGAGCCTCAAGAGAGCAACCAGAGAGCTTTTCGGGACGGCAATCGAGCATGCATCCTCTTCTAACTTCAAGCAGAGTTGAGGCAGCATTGTTTATTGCTTTTTTTATTCATTAGCATGAATTTGTATTTAATTGGTTAATTTGTTAATTATTTAAAGTTTTGTAATAATTAGTTGTAGCTAGTTATTCAATTTGTTGTGTAATTAATTAGCTTGTTAGTTAGTTAGTTAGTTAATTTGTATTATTCATTCGGACCCTCCGTGGAGAGGGCGAATTTTGTAATAAGTGTGCGTGCGTGTGTGCATGTCTTCCAACCCCACGTCTTTCTCCCTTTTACTTACCACTTACGATGGTTAATTTTTGGGCATATTTTGTTTAGCATACCTTATGCTTGCATACTTCGGGCTCGGCGCATCGTACAAACTGCATTGTATTTCAATACCAAGTTGAATACATGATTATCAAGTTGCATTTCGCATGACATTCTGGAATAGCCGAGCCTACTGTAGATGCATTTTCGCATGTGTTGCATTAGCCATCTTGAAATGAACTAGGATTATGTATGATTACTAACTAGTTCTTTGTTTTGGCTCGGGGTATATTGTGAGTGTTTACGCTTTAGCATATTGCATGTGTGTTATTGATTGCCATGTATAGTATACTTGCCATGAGACTAACTGCTTAGTTGATATAACTACATGAATGCCTGTGGGTGAAGGTTGGATTGCTTGAATTGGAACAATTCATTGAAATCCTCGATTTAGCCTACTTGCGAGTAGCAAACTTCAAACCATTTTCAAAACAAACGGATATGCAATGTTTTGTTCCAAATTAGGCGATCTAGTCTATACTTGTATGCTGTGTGCATCGCGTAGTAAGATTAGCTAATTAATCAGAATAACAGCACATGCGTTTTCAAAAACAAGATATCATGCTTAGTACAGGCCGATCTTCGATCGGGCGAGCGGGGGTGCTTATTGCATGACCTTCCCCTCTCGTACCCAAGTTCCCGAGCCAAGGTAACTTTGGTTATGACGGACACGTGGCCTTAGGCAACGAGTCAGGGTTTCCTAAATTTCTCAAAAAAAAAATATTTAGGTGGCGACTCTGTATTTGGCAAAGCAGTCCATGTTTGACACTTCTTTACAAAAAATCAGTTTTCCAAAACGATTTGCCAGATTTAGGCTCTTTGGCGATTTATCAGTCTTGCATTGCACTTTGCGAGATTAGATTCAGAACCGTGACATTTGAGTCCGAACTGTAGTAGCAAAGCCTAACCCGAGCGCGTCTACACTATCCATCTGGAGTTTCCAACCAGCTATAGACACCCTATTTTCACCGCCCTTAAGACTTGGGCACTTCACTTTGAACACTTGATGATGAAATGTTACACTGTGCAATCGTTCAAAATCTTCAACAACCGGATTCAATTTTGAGCTTTAAAACCTAAACCTTGCACCCTTTTTGGACCAAAACCTTTTTTTTTTCTTCTATCTTGACCACTTAGAGTATAACTGGCCAACAAATGGTTGGCATGCCATGTTAATTGGGCTGACCGTACATCCTCATGGCTAGCCGGCCATGTTTAGCATAGTAGATATTTTGATAGCTGGCAACTGTTCCTATGCACATGCTTTGGACCAATTACCTCTTTTATAGATATTTCCAATGTGAGAAGCTATTTTTCTATAAATACAACGCCCCCTTCATGGTTTGGGGTTAGAAAAATTCTCCAATAGCCTATAGCTTGCCCAATCATCTTCTCTACCCTCTTGCAATATACATACACAATAGATACACCTTACAAGCTTAAACTTGAAGCCTTTGCTGAGGTTCTTAAACACAATTTTAGCTCCTTGAGAGTGTTTAACTTGTGGTTTGTGAACTAAGAAGATCATCCTCTCTTTCAAGAGGTGAACTTTGATCTCTTTCATCATCTTTTTTTTCTCTTTTTCTTGAGTTTACATAGTGATTTCAGAGTTACTTTTGAGTTTAAATGTGATTAAAACCTCATTAAAAGTGGGTGGGCTAGCCATATTTCCATTGGCTAGCTCACTAGTTGTATATCCTTTGCTTTCTTTCAATTTTTTTCAACTTCTTTTCATTTATTTTGGTGCAATTTCAATCCCTTTTAGCACCATTTTAGCTTGTTTTGTGTGATATGAATTGAATATGAGCTTATAAAAGGGTCCTAGTCTTACCCGCTACATGTGCTCTTAGTTCTTATGCTTTGAGTATCATATTTGTGTTGTTGTAAGTCCTCTCGAATATGGTGTATTTTGGATATAGTGGCCAATCTATTGAGTTGATCAATTTTAGCATTCCTCATGTAACTTGAAACCTTGTGGTCATGGGAAAGATTAGAGCTTAGGCTTAGCCACCCCGCCACAAGTTTACTTATCTAGTGTAAATTTCTTGTTTTCATATTATTGTTGTCCACCTTGAAGTTAGGCAGTAGTTTCTGTGTTCAAAGTGTTGAAAAACTCTCTTATCAATAATTTTTCAACCATGAAAATGGATGTCTCATCCTTGTTCCATGAAAAAGAGGATTTTCATCCTAGAGAGCTAGTTGGCTAGTTGTTTGTTTAAGCTTTCATATTATTTGGCTAGTTGTTTGTTTAAGCTTTGGTAGATAGCTTGCTTTTTGTATTTCTTTCCCTTACTTGCTTTGTTGCTCCTAGAGAGCTCTTTATTGAGAAGTGTTGAAAACTCTCTCCTAGTTCCACTTTGAAGTATGGAAAGGGATGCTTCATCCTTATTCTATGAGTAGGGAGATAAGTTGACAACACTTTTTTGGGTTGTTACTTTTGTTCATTTTGGTCGTTCTATGATCATCATGTATTATCCGCTGACTTAATGATTTGTGAGTTAAACATGTCTACCTCTTCCTTGAATAAATTTCATGATAAGAAGGAGGTAAGGAGAATAGCTTTGTTTTGTGTTTAGTTAAGTCTTTTCCTTTTGCTTTCAAAGATCATCATGCAAGAACCTTGCTATAGTTGATGATTTGGGAAGCAAACTTACTCCCTCCTTGAAAATCCTCATGTCAGGAGGAAGAAGGAAGGATGAACAACTTTTGGAAACCCTCTGTCTTGCTCTATTCCAGTTCTGCTGTAGCAGGGTGTTCTCCAGAAAAAGTCGCAAGCCGGCCATTATTCTATACGACTGACCACTTGATCAGGCTGGCTGGTCAAGGGCAATGGTCTTTTCTAGCAAAACAGAGCAGATTTTTTAGAACAAAATAGAACTATTTTCAGACTGTAAACTGAGCAGCTTCTGGAAACATGGAGGTTTTCGGAAGATGTTCTTGCTTGTGCGCATGCAACTCGCTGCTCATTCAAGTCCATTAGATTAGTTCGAGATCCATATTATGTAATTAATTAGTTGCTTTCATTTGGACCTGTAATAATTAATTAGTTCATTCATTTGTGTTTGTGATGATTAGTTAATTAGGCCATTCAGACCCTCTTGTGCGAGGGCAAATTTATAATATTTGTATGTCGTCCAACCCCCATTTCTTTTTCCCTTTTATTTATATGCTTACTATGGTTGTATATAGTATCATATTTTTGTTTCATATCATTACCATGCTTTTCATCCATTTTTGCATGCATTAAGGTTCAGTTCATCATTTTTGTAATATCATCATCATTTCCTAGTTACTTGAATACGTGCATTACCGCATGCTTTGAGTTAATCCATAGGGCATGTTAATAAGCCGAGCCAAATTGTTGCATTCTTGTATGTGTTACATCAGTCACGTGCATTGTTAGGGTCGTGCATTTTTCTAATTGCTTTATTTTTCTTTGGTTTGCCTCAGAGTACTAGATGAGCATTTTTTGCTTTAGCGCATGTGATTGTTGCCATGCTTAGCATCTTACCATCAGGCGATGTGCTTACTCGGAATGAATAGTTTGAATGCCTATGGATGAAGGTTATTTTACTTGCATTGGGGATGATTTTGATCAAATGTCTGTATGAGCTCATTGGTTTTCTTTTGAGTTATGTACACTCAAAACTCTTTTAAAACAATCATCACATAAAATCAAGTCATTTCCAAAGTAAGCGAAATAGACTGTACTTGTGTGCCTAACATAGTAAGTTAACATAATAAAATTAGAACAAGTATAGATAATGTTTATAAAATTCACATCATGATTAGTAGAGGCGAATCTATGATCAGGTGAGGGTGGTGTTCAATTCATGACCTTCCTCTCAATACATAAGTTCCCAAACCAAGACAACTTTGGTTATGACGGACAAGTGGCCTTTGGCACGAGTCACGAGTTTCCTAAATTTTTTAAAAATATATAGGTGGCGACTCTGAAATCTGGCAATACAGTCCATTTTTTGCATCTCTGATGATTAATGGATTTTGTAGGATTTGCCAAATTTGGACTCTCATTTGTTTTTTTCTATTTCACATTGCACTTGCGAAACCAAATCCAGAACCATGGGAGTTTGAACTATAGGGCCATCGTCTTCGAGGATACCACCCCCTCCGAGGAGCATGAAAAACTAGCTACAACCAAATCTTGGTCCACCTTCGCTAGCTGAAAATCTTTAGGCTCTGGATCCCCAAGAGGTGTTAGCACAAGCTCAAGCTTACAGGCCCCCAGCATAGCCCCACAGAGGGCTTCTTCCTTTCGACATCAATGACATCGATTGTGCCATAATAAAAATCGCCAAGCTGGAGAAGATGCTTAAGAAATCTCAAGGCTTCAATTCCATCCCGGACATTGAAGACTGTTGTACTGAGGCTTCTGTGAGATTGCCAAAGAAGTTCAAAATGCCGCACATTGACAGATTTGATGGAAATGGAGACCCTATTGTCCATGTTCATCTCTTCTCGGATATCTTGAAACCAATGGGCTTGATGTGGGCTCAGAAATTGTCATTATTTGGAAAGACTTTATCAGAAGTGGTAGCCACTTGGTATGCCAACTGGTAGACTCGACCAAGTGGAATTGAGAAGAACTACCTGAGGAATTTGTTAATCAGTATTCCTACATACTCAGATGGAAGTAACGATCAATGAACTGGAGGCAGCCTCTCAAAACACCAAGGAACCTTTAATTGATTTTGTTGCTAGATGGAGGACAAAGGCAACTCAAATGACAAACATGCCTTCTGAGAGGGAACAGGTTCGATTGCTAGTTCAAAACCTTAAACTAGACATGTTACAGAGGATGATAGTCGCACCACTATCTACCTTCGTTGCTTTACATAAATTGGGGGTTTAGATTGAGAGCGCTTTTAAGAAGGGAATTATCCAGAGAACAAGTGAACTGGCAAATAGGCTGTTTACTAGGGGTACCAATACTAGAAATAGCACTATTCTTAGGCCTGCTGAAATCAGTACCATCACCACAATAGCAAAGATAGCTGATCCATTCGCTGGCACAACCTCACAAACCACCGGCCCAGCCCGAAACCAATTTAGAACCTTCACCCCTCTTCACACGAGTCCAACTAGTGCCCTCAATGGTTCTGATGGACAAAGGGCATCTTAAGCCCCTTGATACTCGACCTCTCCGTAACCTACTCTAGCCAAACATGACTTCACTCAATACTGTATCTTCCACCAGCAGCATGGTCACCCCACTGACCGTTGCTTTCACCTTCGTCATGAGATCCAGGATCTCATCGACAATAACATCATAGCTCCACCCCCAAAGCCAAATGTAACCACCAACGCATTCCACGTCCACAACCAAGTCCCCCCACCAAGAAATATCAACCTCATCCAAACATTATCGCCTACCTTCAACCTTAGCATATATATCACCCCATCCCATTTGCCTAAAGCCAAGGTGGTTATTCCTAAAGGCACGAACTTATGCATGATAGATATAACACCCGAAACCCAACCAAAGCCTGTGGTGGCGGTAGTTAAAGAGAACAAAAATTCATTGAAAGAAGGGTTGTCTGATACCCAGTTTATGGAGAAGGGACCATCGCCTATGGAAGAGTATGATCTCGGCCAGTATATTTTGGCTTCTGACCAACCAAAGCCAACGATCATATTACCGGACTCACTCTGCATCAATGTTGTTAGAGAAAATGAGCCTGAACAAAGTCTTGATGACTGGCCTGAACAAAATCTTGAGGACTTAGCAGAGATAGAGGAAGACTTAGAGAACCTCTATTTCTTTGAGGAAGAGGATGCGAGAAGTGTGCAGATCGGATGGTGGATCTGAGCCAGCCTGAATCTAGCCATGGGTAGTTAAGTAGTGGAGAGAAATATGGCACAGAGGAATAGACAAAAAAGACAATCATGATTAAAGGAAAGAAGACCGAAGAAAAAGGTTCAAAATAAGGAGAAATTAACGGGAATAGCAAGTCTGAGGACATGACTATTGCCGAAAGGGAACAAGTGTTGGAACAATTTCAAAAAGAGAGAATAGAGGAGATACATACATCAAAACTAGCCCCGGCACAGGCAAAAGGAAAACGAAAAGGAAAAGAGGAAATCGAGTTAGGGATGAGCGACGTCAACATTGAAGATAGGTCTGAATGGGAATTCGATAATAGAGAAAAGATGCCAAGGAAACTAAAACAAGGAAGATGGAGATCCTTTCAAAAATCTACCTAAACTCTCCATATCTACCTAATGGCGGAAAGCACAATGTGAACATGATTCGGGTAGAGCCAGATAGTAGTCCAGCGATGACCACGGGTGAATGGTGGAAGGACAAGGATCTAAGCTTTACTTGTACTGATGAAGGGTGGGAGACTAGCACCCCTGACAATACATGGTACACGGAAGAGATCAACCACATGACAAGAAGTGGTCCCTATTTCAAACCACCATCCCTAGATCAAAGAGAACCCTTCGGGAAAGACGACGAGAAGATGAAAGATAAGGAGATAGAAAAAGACTTGGTGTTGAGGCAACTAAAGAAAATTCGAGCAGATATTTCAATTTGGTGGCTGCTGATGGCTTCTCACGAACACAAGCAGGCATTGCTGGAGGCGTTAAACAAGAGCAAGCTGCCTATAGATGTCACACCCGACCAATTGGTGTATTTTGTCACATCTAGGGATGTTACTCCATTGTTGTCTTTCACGGAAAAAGAGCTGCCACCTGAGCGGGCCAACCATAACAAACCTCTCTATGTAACCTTGGAAAGCCAAAAGAAGTGGATCCCGGTAGTGTTGGTGGACACTAGCTTGGCAATCAATGTATGTCCGGCGCGGATTGCTTATGCCATAGGCTTAAAGCCAGTTGACTTCATGCTTACAACTCAAGCCGTCCGAGCTTATGACAATACCAACTGCAATGTCATGGAAACCTTTAAGAGCCAGATACTGATTGGTCCATCCAAACATGAGGTTGAATTCCATGTGATGGATGTGCCAGTAACCTTCAATCTACTCTTGGGTAGACCTTGGCTGCACCGAATGAAGGCAGTTTGTTTATCGGTACACCAATTGGTGATGTATTCGTTCAAAGAGGGGGTTGTGACTGTTTATGGCAATTCTTCAATCCACCCTCCCTCGGGAACAACCATACCTTTGTTGGAAATACTGCATGGAGAAGAGGATGTGTTCCTCTTTGGGTTCACCTTGGCAAAGGCATGATTAGTGCAAACTATCATGGCAGAGGATGGGGGGGACTATCTAAATGCCCAATCTATATATATGATGAACAAACAAGGATATCTTCTCAGATTGGGACTAAGTAAAAGTGGGAGGCAGGGAAATACTGTTGCCAAAGAAGTACGCCATAACCCCCATGCTTTTGGGTTGGGGTATGAGCCGACTGGAGAGGATTGGAAGAGAGAGAGATGAATTGAAGGAGAGAATTAAAGCAAAAGAAAGCCAGGAAGCAATTTGAGTTGGTCTACAACCCGATCAGGGGGACCCTAAATGGATGCTATGTCCATGAAGGAGAAGACTTCCCTTTCTGTGGATTCCTGGAGCCATGGGCAGAACGGGAAACAAAGAAGAGATACCCTGGGTTTAAGATCTTTTTCAATCACCAGTTGTTAGACAAAAAAGAGGAGTGGATTGAGCTAAGCATCGATATAGGGCAAGACAGAAGTAGAAGCTCGGATAGCGATGAAGAGAAACTATTGGGGATAGCACTAGTTGACCTCCTGGAAAATTCCAACGCCGAGGCTGAGCCTATTAACATGGGGGATAGTGTTTCTATCTCTGTGACCGGGGATGAACTTGTGGCGGATTGCACCGATCTCATTATGGATGCATCTGAGGCTTTAAGCCTAGTTTGGCAATTCAAGAGGGGCCCTACTGGCAGTTCTGAGTTGGATGATGAGCCTGAGTCTTATTCTACTGAGTCTGTTAAGTTGGAGTCAGATTCGAGTCAATCTGGTGAGTTTGAGTTTGGCACTTCCGGGGGTGGTAACTCAGGTGCCAAAGTCCTATCTAGGTCTTCTGTCCGTTTTTCTTTTAAGTCAACTGTAACGGTGGATCCTGACTTTATCAATGGGAACGTAGTGGACTTTGCTTATTTCTTTGCCCTTTAGTTTGCTGCACTGATAATGATTTTCAAAATTTTGACTTAAATGAAGAGGAAGAAATTCCTCAGGCTTTGAAAAACTTGATTGATCAAAAGGAGGAGAGGAATGCTAAGCCCTGTATGGATGAGATCACTGCAATTAATGTGGGTACTGAGCAAGATCCACATTTAGTCCAGATTGGTTCCACATTGTCTTTGGAGGAATGCGAGCGTTAAATCACTTTGTTAAAAGATTTCAAAGATGCTTTTGCATGGTCCTACGAAGACATGCTTGGAATCGATCCTAAGATTGTACAACACAGAATCCCTCTCAACCTCGAGGCTTGACCTGTCAAGTAGAAACTTCACCGAATCTGTCCAGATTGGGCACTAAAAATTAAGGAGGAAGTCACCAAACAGATCGATGCAGGATTCTTGATGGTATCTAAATATCTAACTTGGCTGGCCCACATCATTTCGCTTCCGAAGAAAGACGGCAGAATCAGGGTTTCCTTCAACTTTTGGGATTTGAATAAGGCTAGTCCGAAGGATGACTTTCCGTTGCGACACATTGATGAGTTGGTAGATGTTATTGCCGGCCATGCCTTGTTATCATTCATGGATGGATTATCGGGGTACAACCAAATCTTAATGGTGCCTGAGGACAGGGAAAAGACTGCGTTCACCACGCCATGGGGTACCTACCACTACAGGGTGATGCCATTCGGGTTGAAGAATGATGGGGCTACATTTCAGAGGGCTGCAACCACAATACTGCACAACATGGTCCGCAAAGAAGTCAAGATATCTATGGACGGCATGATTGTAAAATCCAAAGAGCAAGAAGGCCATTACATCATGCTAGAGAAGTTCTTTGAGAGGATCAGGGAGTACAAGCTGAGGTTGAACCCACAAAAATGCACCTTTGGGGTGACAGTGGAGAAAATGTTAGGTTTCCGGATTACACAAAGGGGAATTGAAGAAGATCTATCCAAGATCAAGGCCATCTTAGAAATGCCACAACCAAGGATTGAAAAGGAGGTGCGTGACTTTCTGGTAAAAGTGTAATTTGTAAGACAGTTTATCTCTAAATTAACCTTGACTTGTGAACCACTATTTGGTCTCTTGAAAAAGGGAAAGAAGTTCCAATGGGATGATCGATGTCAGTTTGCCTTCGAACAAGTTAAGAAGCAGTATCTTCAGAATCTGCCTGTATTGTCGCCCCCAGAGCCAGGGAAGCCACTGATCATGTACCTGTTGGTGATAGAGTCAACCACGGGAGCATGCTAGCACAAGGATCAGGGGCTAAAGTGAAAAAGGCCATTTACTATTTGAGGAAAAAAGATGTTGGATTATGAAGAAGGCTTGCTTAGCTTTGGTTTGAGCCATTAGGAAGTTGAGACACTACCTGTTGGCCCATTCTGTAATTCTAGTGTTGAGATTAGATCCCATTAAATATCTCTTTAAGAAATTGACACTTACGGGTAGGCTAGCTTGTTGGTTGCTTCTTCTCTTCAAATTTGACCTCAAGTATGTCACTAGCCAGCCGGTCAAAGGAAGAGCTGTAATGGAATTTCTAGTAGGCCACATAGTGGAAGGAGAGGAAGAAGTAGAGTACCTATTCCCAGATAAAGAGATCCTGCAAGTAGAAAAGGAGACGTGGAAAATGTACTTTGATGGAGCAGCTAATCAGTATGGTTATGGAGTAGGCATGTTGCTTATAGCACCCAATGATTACCATATACCCTTAGCTTTCAAATTCCAGTTCAAATTATCCAACAACGAGACAAAATACGAGGCGTGTATTCCTAGAACTAGGGACAATAAGGTTGGAAGTTATCAGAGACTCGAATTTGGTTGTTTCACAAGCCAATGGAGATTGCAAGGTCAAAGAAGAGAAAATGAAAGTTTATCACCAGACCCTGGACATTCTAATTCCAAGGTTTGAAAAACTGACATTTACACACTTGTTAAGAGAGAATAACCAGTTTGCTGATGCACTGGTAACTCTATCTTCTTTGGTAGCTATATCGATCGGGGTTAAGATGCGTCTGATTATCATTGAACAGAAGCATGCACTTGCTTACGAGATAATAGCCGCAATAGACGAGGTTTAGGACAAGAACCCTTGGTATCATGACATTTGAAACTTCCTGGAGAAGGATGCGCATCTACAAAGGGCAAATGCCAAGGATAAATAGGGAATACGACGTCTAGCCATCCATTTCATCATATGCAGAGGTAAGTTGTATAAAAGAGGACATCTAGGAATGCAGAAGCTCTATGTTGAAGAGAAAGAGTCAAAACACCTCATAGAAGCCATTCATGACGGAAAGTATGGAGCACACATAAATGGTATGATGTTGGCTAGGAAGATCCTCAGGCAAGATTACTATTGGTTAACCATGGAGAATGATTGTATGAATTTTGTTTGGCGATGCTACAAATGTCAAATCCATGTTAATCGCAAGAATATCCCGCCGTCAACGCTTTACAATATGACTTCACCATGACCTTTTTTAGTCTAAGGAATTGACATCATCGGAGCAGTCTCGCCAAAGGGCTCAAATGGACATGAGTTCATTCTAGTGGCAATTGATTACTTTACCAAGTGAGTGGAGGTGCAGTCTTATTTTGTGTTGAAAGCGTCGCATGTGGCCAAGTTCATTAAGAACAACATCATCTGTATGTATGGAGTGATAAATGAGATAATATCAAACAATGGCTTGCACTTCAAAAAGGAGATGGCAGATTTGCTTGAGAAATACAACGTGGCTTTTCACAAGTCATCAACATATAGGCCACAGACCAATAGAACCGTTGAAGCCGCAAACAAGAATATCAAGAACATTCTGCAAAAGATGGTGGAAACCTACAAGTACCAAACAAACTGCCTTTGGCACTTTGGGGTTATAGAACGTCAATTCGAACATCTATAGGGGCAACTCCCTACTCTTTGGTATATGAGATGGAAGCTATTTTGCCAATCGAGATCGAAGTACCATTGCTAAGAATTATGGTCGAGTGTTAGATAACAGAGGCGGATTGGCAGTAGAATAGGTTCGAAGAATTGATGTTGTTTGATGAGAGGAGGTTGAAGGTGTTATATCACATCTAGGGATATCAGTGCAAAATTGCCAGGGCCTTCAGCAAGAAAGACAAGTCCAAAAACCTCAAAGAAGGAGATATGGTACTCAAAGACAATCGAGCTCTCATCCTTGACCTTAGGGGCAAGTTCCGATCCAATTGAATTGGTCTCTACATCATCAAATCTATCTGGTTAGGAGGAGCAATGATCCTCATGGATTTAGATAGCTTGGAGTTCTCACAACTAATCAACATGGACAAGTTGAAGAAGTATTATCCCTGAGAGGCTCGCTAGGCCGAAAATCCGAAAGGGTGACCTAGGCAAAAGTAGAGCATGAAAAATTGGAAACAAAGAAAAATAGAGCTCACAAAGTTAAAAACCCAAAAGGGAGGCCTTCGTAAAAGTTGGAGAGCAAAATGAGAGAGTCAATACCTGAGTGAACCTTATCCGAACTACGTAAGGCATGATTCCCATCTTTAGGATACGTAGGCAACTTCATCTTGAAGTTTGGCCCTAACCATTTTCAACTCAACTATCCTATCTATTGTTGTTTGATCGGTCCATCTCAGCAACAGTTGGCTTGGTAGTTTTCTCTCCATTTGGCAGAAGGGTCAGTTGCAAGATGAAGCAAGGGGTAGAAAAATAGTAAAGGTGAATGAGCTTGTGGGCAGTTATGATCTTCTTGATTCAGGGTTATATGTCTTAAGGATTGATTCCATGTGTATTTGGCATTGACCACTTGTGAAATTTTTTTTTGGAAAGGTTTAATGAAGTTGATTTTCTCAAAATTTTACTTTTTCCAACACAGACCATTCTTTGGACCAAAAAGGGAAAATTTTCAGTATTCACAACTTTAATTTCATGATTTCAAAACAAGTACACCATTCAACTCTTAGGATAAATCAAAGTTGCTTTTACATCATAAAACTTGAAAAGAAAAGTCAAAACAATAAACTAGGGGCACAGATAAGTCAAGTAGTGGTCCTCTGCCTCTTAACCGCTCTCTCAGAAGTTTTTGTAACCAAAGATGGCCCAACCTGTGTCTTATCCTCAAGACAAGCCAAGCACTCACCAGAAAGGGCATAACTAAAGCTAGTAGTAGGGGTCAAAAGCTCTCTCATCCTCCAAGCAGTAAGGTATTGAGCCAAGTGTGAAGCACAGACTAAAATTAGAGTAGGGTATTCCACCCCCTCATCTAGACGGGTCTGCTCATGCCCAAACTGGCATCTGAACCAGAATGGAAAGTAGAAAACACAGTGTGTGAGACCGATCAGCTATATACCTAGCTGGTTGGACATGCTATAACTTATCTCTGTCAAGTTCAACCAAGGGCATCGCCAAGTGATATCAGTTGCAGATCTGTTGCACATCCGGTTGCACCACAACCCCTTTGTGAGAAAGCTCACTAGCTATGGGCAAAAGAAGTAGAATCTAGTTGAATACTTGGGGCAAGGGTCCACCACTTTTAGCCTATCCATCAACCACACCTGGGGAGGGATAAAAAAAATAGAAAAAAAAATAAAAAGAGAGAGATTAAAGAATAGAGAGATGTGCATTGAGGGAAAAATAAGGAAAGGGCTTTGAGAAAAAAAGAGATTGAGTGCCAAAGTGATGTAAGAAATCAAAAATGAGAAAGGGTTGGAAATAATACTTGAATAAGTAGTGGACTCCCCACAAACCGAGAGGTCTCTCACTGATAGAAAGCATCCAAACCCATTAAGGTTTCAGCCAGTGCCAAGCCTATACAGCTTCGGCCCTCCTTGAGGCATTGAGCCACTTCAATCAGTCGGATGCTGACTTCACTACCACTATGGGCAAGAAGATAATTGGCGAGCAAGCATATACAGAGAGCATGTTGGCAATAACCTCGCCAAAGAAGATCACACTTATTTCCAATGTCGGGAAAACGGTGAATCAGACCAAGAATGTTCAACTCTCCATTATGAGCCAAAGACTTTGCCTTGTTGAAAAAAAGGCAACACATTCGTTCAAGTGCCCGTGCATGGCCAAAAAAAGGTTGAGGCATAATTTCATCATTATGTCGAGACTTCATTAACGCTTGAAACTCTTCAAGAGTAGGCCACATCTCTTATGATCCAAAGCGAAACAAATGAGTAACTGGGTCCCAGTAACATGCAACAACATGGAGGAATGAAAAACAAAGCGAAGTGTGGCTGAAGGAAAAAAGTGCGTTTATGTTGAAATCGTTGAAATTTACCTTTTCGTGCAATCCAAAATGGAAGTCTAATCCTTGAGCCTCTCAACAAAGAAAATCTCCATTTTTAGAGAAAACTAGCAAAAAGATGATGTTTTATCAATGAAGTAGCAAGAGAAGACCTTTATAGGAGGTAAGGGTATGTGAGTGGCTGATAGCTATTGCTAGCTATCCAGTCGCAGTGCTTGGCCGGCCGACCACTTCATCAGCTGGCTGTACATTTCATTGGCCGATCGACCATGTATGCTGACCAAATATTTTGGCAACAATGTTATGTTTGCCCTCTTTGTTTTTGAGTCTTGTTTCGAGTCTTTTGTTTTTACTTTGTTTTTCCATTGTTGAGTTGTGTTTTCTATTTTGGTCAGTTGTAGGCTCAATATCCGATTAAGATCAATCTTAGTTTCAAATTAAAATATGGTCATTTTTTATGCAAGTATTGTGCCATTCTCAAGATATTGTGCAAAGAAAAAATTCTTTCTTTTATAAACTGCAAGGTTCGACCCTGATTATAGTTTTTACAAAAGAGAAAATACAAGTTTTCAAAAGCAAAAACTAAAGAACCTACTTGAAAATATACAATTTATGTACTATAAAGCAAAAGAAAGAAAAAAAGAGGAGTCCAAAAGCAATGTTTGCTAGGTTAGGTGCGTCGGGAAGCCCTCTTCGTCCTCTTATGAGAACGAGACTTAGGATCACTGTCGCCATCAACACCGCTATCACCAAAAGAATGTGACTCCGAGACAGAATTATCATCTCCATCCTCGGACTCGGAGTGCTCACTCACGATCTCCTCATTGTCTCTGGTCTCAGTATCCTCGCTAGTCAAGGTCCTCTCAGCAGATGAGGAAGCCCCTTACACTTGGGGCTCGCTGTCTCTACTTTGACTCTAACTACAACTCCGGGCACCTCTTCCCCTACCTCTACCTCTACCATCATCCTTGTTGCGTGCAGGGACTTGTCTGTCTTCCCTCCCGGTAGTTGGAGGGGGTGCCACATGTATCGCTAGTGCAAATGGAGGCTAAAAAGAGTTTGTAAGAAACATTACATCAAAACAGTTTGGTGCAGAAATAGTATGAATATGGAAAAAAGAAATCATTATGTGTCAGATGAGAAACATGAAGTACCTGATGACTGTGGTAGGCGAGCAGGGCCTCCCTCCTTCGTACCATGTGGACCAAGGAGTTGACTAACTGAAGGAGGCTGTCCACGTAGCCCACTGGCACCTGCAAGTGAGTTTCAATATCAGTATACAAAAAAGGGAATGTGAAATACAAATAGCAGGACAAAGTGCATACCTACTGGACATCAGGGTCTTTAACATACTCGTGCTCCTCCGGGCGCTCAAGCAAAATCTAGTAGGCTGTCCTATTCGGCTGCCAATATGTGATCATAGTCAGGATCACAAAGAGGCTGGCTACATGAATGGCGAGGGCAGCGCCCCCAGCATCAGGCCCAGTCACGGGAGCTGCACCTCTAACGATGGCTGCATCTGCAGTGCTACCTGCGCAAGCTCTGGTCAGAGGTGGCATAAGATCGGTCCAGATGAATGTAGTGTAGTCCCCCTCTCGATGGAACATATCAGCATCCTGGCCTACCATGAATGTCATAATAGCCTCGATAAGAAGGCTATCGACAGTCCTCATAGATAGCGGAGGGAGAGCAGGAACAACATGATCGGGTAGGCCTAAGGTTTGGTGTATAAAGCGCTTCCCTAGGTACCAGGTCCTACAGGATCCGCAACCAGAAGGTATCCCAGGACCCTACGTACTCATCTGTCATCCCCGCAGGCATGACCACCAATGGCTGCCAAGTGACGTGCAAATAGTTGCATAGTTGAAGTCAGTTATGAAAGTATGGGCCAAAGTAATAAAGATAAAACCAAAGCAATAGAGATGGAATGGAATGTGTATGAGTTTCGAATTATCTCGTGTGCCATCATTGTATCGAAGAAGCGATGATAGTGAGTGAAGTTGATAACACTGTGACGATTAGGATAGCACCTGTCGTTGTATAACCTCGAATGAGGCACAATTGCTGTTGGCTCATCTCTCAAGACTGGGGTAAGACTGGGAAAGTAGGCGTATATCCAAAGCTGGAAGAAGAGAACAGTTTGTGAATCAATAGGTTGCAAACAAAAGTAAAGGCAGAAAATGCAAAGCAGAAAACATGGTTTATAATAGAATTTGAAATGGAAGTGCAGGACATATGTCCTAGGCTCTCCAGTACCCGCCAATCATGTTCCTCTTCTTGCGGGAACCAGAGCTTATGTAGCCGTATAGAGTGGCGAGGCCAGCACCACCCCAGTCATAGTAGCGCACCTGGGGCAACACCACTAAAGCGCTGAGCAGATACAGACCTACTGTGTTCTACCTGTTCGCGAACAAGGTGGTGCCTAGGAGATAGATTAGAAATCTGTGGGTGTACTGCTCTATCTGCTCCCCAGTTATCGGCTACCTCCGATGGAAATAGTCGTAGAACCAGCTATAGCGCACCATGGATGACCTATCAAATGGAGGGTGTGTTCAAAGAAGATGGAAACAGGTGGCCCGCTACAGGCCCATGTCTAGATCGAAGGGGATTGAACCACCCTCTACTTGTAGCCCCGTGATCATGGAGAAGTCGTAGAGCATCATCGTTATCTGCCTGGTGGTGGAGAAGTGGAAGTAGTTGGTGGTGTCCTACCACCTCTCCAGCAGGGCGCCGAGCAAGGGTCGACTTGCCTGTAGTCGTGAGAGTCTAGAGTAAAATAAGCCGAAGCTTGCCTTGTCAACCATCTTTCTGACTCGAGCGGGAAGCTCCTGGCACCAATCTCTCGCTATCACCGTGCCGTAACCCCTTCAAGCGTAGACGCCATCTTGTGTTGAAAGAAGAATTTGTTAAATGCATGGCAAGGTGAAGGGTTGTAATGAATTTCAAAGCAAGCAAAGTGCATGAAAAAGCGATGAAAGTTCTTACCTCAGAAGCATCATGGGAGAGGTGCGAGGTGCGCTCTCGCAAGAGGAAATCCTTGGGCACACCCCGGGTAAAGTCCTCAAATCTCAACATGCCCCCGGGGGTCATCGCGTGTGTACATAGGTGGTAAGTGGCTGGGTTGAAAGGCCTCATCTTCAATGGTGGTAACTCAGGCTCAAGCTCCGGTGGGTAAATCTCCTCTGCGGCAATATCAGCGGTAATATCCTTTGTCGCCTTGTCGGCCTCCTCTATCATCATCTCCACTACCCACATGGAAAGTGTAGGAATAGGTACCTTGGGAGGGGCATCATCACGTGGAATATCATCGGCCATGGAGAATGTGGTGGGTGGTGAGAGAAAAGCAAGAATAATGAGGGAATGTAGGCGAAAAACCCCAAAACTAAACCCTATGAGAGAAAAAGTGAGGAAACAAGTGAAAATGCGAGAGTGAGTACACAGAAACCAAGGAAAACCCATGAAAAACAAGAAAAAAAAACAATGAGAAGTCCAAAAACACAACCAAATCAAAATCCATGCGGTTCAAAATGTACAGGGCCAAAAGGGTTTTACAAATAAAGTTTGTGTGGGTCGTTGGGTAAAATGAGTATGATGAAAATCTAGAGAGAGAGAGAGAAAAGGTTTTTGGAAGGTCCGTGTGTGTTAGAGGGAGCCAAAATGTGTTTTTAATGAGCCACGAGGTGAAAACCCGTGATTGCCCCCGACAGCGGCACGTTTGGTCGGCCGGCTAAACTGTTGTACAACTGGCTTATCTTTTAGTCGGCTGCCTGTTCCAGTGTGTTCTGAGATTTTTTTTCTGGAAAATTACTTATTTTGGGCATGGTTGTTCTGGTATTTATCTTGAAAAGCAAAAAATTAAAGTATTTGACGGTGCTTTAGTTACAGAAAATTCTAAAATTCCGTTCCAGATGCACCGTTGTAGGTCCCGCCATTTCTTCGAAGCACGAATGTCTCAACCTTGAGTTCAAGAAGGTTTTACACTCTTTTCAGTATATAAGAACCTTTGCTTATGAGTTTGAAGGTGGAAGTGTGAAAAAATAGAAAAAGAAAAAGATCCCTAGTAGAACAGGGTTGTTCGTTGCCACTTCCCCCCCCCCCATGAGGTGTTTTCAAAGCCACTACTTTTTATCTTTTCTATAATGTTACATGTTATGTTGTATGGAACATGCATCGCATTGTATTTCGCGTCAGCTATAGCAATTATCTTGCATCCATGTGCATCGTGCCTATTCATCTCATTGTATTTACCCTTATCACCCAACGGTGTGATTTGGCTCACTTTCATCCTTTATGCGCGAAGGGTAGTTTGGCATGGAGCTTTTACCCTTGCTGAGCGAAGTGTAGTTTGGCTTGTACCCCATTTACCCTTTTTGCGCAAAGCGTAGTTTGGCTTGCATCCCTTTCACTCTTTCAATGCGAAGCGTAGTTTGGCTTGCACCCTCACCCTTTCTACATGAAGCGTGGTTTGGTATGGAGCTTTTACCCTTTCTGCGCGAAGCGTAGTTTGGCATTCACCCTCTATCCTTTCTGCGCGAACAGTAGTTTGGCATGAAACTTTTACCCTTTTTTCTCGAAGCGTGGTTTGTCTTACATCTGTTCACCCTTTCTATGTGAGACGTAGTTTGGCTAACCTTCCCTTTCTCTGTATGAGATACGGTTAGATATGTCAGTTGGTTACGCCACCTTTGTACCCCTTTCATGTTAAACACGTTAAGATGTTCATTTACCTGGTTACAACCTTCCATCTTTTCATATGAGATACGGTTAGATACACTTGTTGGTTACACCACCCTTCTCTCCTTTCACGTGAAATGGGTTAGGATTTTGATTTGAAGTCGGTTCAAACCTCCTCTCTCCGTATGAGATATGGCTAGACGTGCCTGTTGGTTACATCGTCTTTTCTCCTTTCACATGAAACATGCTTGGAGTAGACATTTGATTACTCCTTTTAGTGTTAGGCACGGTTGGACTTGTTTTGATTTAGGCATGAAGCTCATCTATATGTTGTCATCTATTTATTACTCATTACATTGTCTTGCATGATCATGGATTTTAAAAAATAATCGCCTTTGTGAAGCGTGTAAGTTCTGTTTCCAAGTGTATTCTTGAGTACGTCTGTCACAATCCAAACCCGCCCCTATGGATTAGGGTCATAACCATCCAGTAATCATGAGATTACCTATGGCCTCAGTCAGAAATCAAATTATGTTTAATTACAGGGGACCGAATAGTGGAAACAAAAACTTACAAAGATTGTCCAATGACCTGTGTATACATGGCTTAACCAAAAACTTTCTCATAAGTGTAATAACTGAAACTATACACATATTCATATTATGCACTACATAAGTCCAGGATCATTCAAAAGTCAATGTTAACAAAAACCAAGGTTATACACAACTCGGCCACATAAGACCGCAAAAGAGCAAAAGGAAAAGCAAAATAAAACAAGGCCACTTGCATGTGGCGACCTTTGTTGACTCTTAAAAACTCGGTATCTCATAGCTCACTGGGGTTGGGGCTGGACATCTCGTTGCTTACCTATATACATAAAATAAACAGTGAGCTAACGCCCAGTGAACAATACCAAAGCAAAGGAGTTCATAAACAACATTCTTATAATCATAATTCACTATTACTCTTGGTAATGAATGCTGAAACAAAATGACCACATGTCCTTTCTATCATAGCCCAAGCACAAAACAACCTTGGGTCCATGTAGCATACAAAACGACCTTAGGTCCATCATAGGCAAACAACCTTGGGTCCAACTTAGACTCAGAATGACCTTGGGTCCATTATACGCAAAACAACCTTAGGTCCAATTCATATACACATTTGTGTGCACACATTTAGATCCATGGTCATATACATATTCATCTTTGTATCCAAAACGACCTTAGGTTCATTCAATTCCTTATTCCAAATGGCCTTCGGCTCATTCAACAATTATACAAAATAGCCTTAGGCCTAATCCACATCCTTACTGAATATACTGAACGGCCTTAGGCCCATTTCATACTCATACGTCGATCACTTCCCATATTTCATTTTGAATTAAGTGATTAGAATACTCATACATAATATCACTTCAAAAGTTTAGATCCATACCATATATGTGTCATTTAGGAAATAATGTATATACAAAAATATCTTTGCTAAGATATTACTCACTGTGTTCTGGTGCCTGATTTGTCTTTGTACTTGACTCTATATAATCCATAACACATTGGGTCATAATACAATTCAATCCGTTCTTTGGTTTATTTAACTTTCTTAGGCTTCTTCCGTGCCCTTTAATTAATTTAGCATGCTCAATGGGTGACTAGAATACTCAGAAATGAAAGAGAACGGACTCCGGAACGTAAAACATTTTCAAAAGTTTCTGAAACAGGGCACTCTGCTCGATCGCATCTTTAGTCGCTCGAGCAGTCTACAAAACTCTGTAAAAGTACTGGTTGCATGAATTTTACGCTCAAGCGAGACTTTTGTCGCTCGAGCGACGGGCCATGTAAAACAAGGTTCGCTTGAGTGCAAGGTTTTTTGCTTGAGCTACCGTGGAAATCTTTATAAAACTTTTGGGAGATTGATTTTTACGCTCGAGCAACACATTCCTCGCTTGAGCGGACATGCCGAATTATGGAATTTCCAATACTGTGTTTGAAGTTCAAAACATGATTCCAATGGCTCAAAACTCTTATTTTTGGTACAAAAACATGGAAAAACATTATATGACATAGGAATACTTCTAATTTGAAATCAATTACTCGAAATCATGGACCAAATTCCAAAATCAAGCTCAAATCATGAGGTTGAAACCATGCATGATGTGAATTGCACTCTTTTCTTTCCCAATCTTTTCAAAACCCTCATGCATGAGATGTAAAGTGGAAAAACCATGACACATCTTCAAAACTGTCAAATATAACTTCATGCATGTGGAAAATTTCATGAAATTCAAACTCAAATTGGTGATTCATGCATGCATGTACATAATTCAACTCAATTCTTCCAATTAATGCTTCCATTGTACAATCATATGCAAATGAGCTCAAGAATTAGATGAATTCAACTTCTACATGTTTCATTTACAAGGATTAAGGTTAGAAACCATACCTAAGGCTTGAATTCAAGTGTTTTCTAATCGAATCCTTCTAATCTCCTTCAATTCCTTCACAATTATCTTCCCTCTCTCTCTAAGTGTTCAGTTTACTCTCCTTAGAGTGTATATTTCAGAATTTTTGAGCTCAATTCATGAGCTTAAGCACATTAAAACATATTTATATGTTCGCCTAATCAAAATTGCTAATTAAGGTTTAGTGCTAATTGATTAGGCTTAATTTAATTAGTTTAATCTAATTATTTTGACCTGAATCATATATTTATCAAATTTCATTGTAAGCTCTAAAAATTATGCTAATCACAGCGGTACAGTCAATTCACAGTGGTACAGTCAATTTTGGTTTTTGTCGCCTCCAAGGCCTTTAATTTAAATTTTATAATAGAAAATCAAACAGATTTTCCTATGGTAAACAAATAAAAATTCAAAAACACATAATCATATAATTTGCATTCAAAATCATATCAAGCATAAAATTATAAGCATAGCTAAGATTAATTAGCATAACACATAGTAGGCTTGTCACATTCTTCCTCCTTTAGAAAGTTTGGTCCTTCAAACTTATGTTACCTTCTGTTGGACACAAATGTGGGTAGTGTTATCGTATTTCTTCTTCTTTCTCCCACGTGGCATCCTCACTATAATTTTCTTTCCATTCCACTTTCACCGTTGGAATGGATTTGTTCCTTAGCTACTTCACTTGTCGGTCGATGATCCGTTCTGGCCATTCCCCACACTCTATATTTTCATCAAGTGCTATTAAGTGATAGTCAATCATGTGGAACGGATCTCGGAGATAGCCCCTCAACATTGATTTGTGAAATACATTGTGCATTTATTCCATTCCGGGTGGTAAGGCAACTCTGTAAGCAACTGGGCCAAGCCTTTTTAAAATTTGAAACGGCCCAATGTAACGAGGTGATAATTTACCCTTACTGCCGAACCTTAATTGGCCTTTCATCGGATTTACACAGATGAACACATGATCACCGGCCTCATATTCAAGAGGCCGTCTCCTAACATCTGCATAACTCTTCTGTCAGCTTTGTGTTGTCTTAAACCTTTGTTGGATGACTTTGATTTTATCGGTAGTTGTCTGCACAAACTCAAGTCCAAGCAAGACCCTATCCCCGACTTCAATCGAACATATTAGAGATCTACATTTTCGGCCAAACAAAGCTTCATATGGTGCCAAGCCAATGCTAGAGTGGAAACTGTTATTATACGCAAATTCAGCCAACGGTAGAAAAGTCTCCTAACTTCCTTGAAAATCCAAAGCACACATTCTGAGCATGTCTTCTAGAGTCTGTATAGTCCGTTTCGATTGTCCATCAGTTTGTGGATGGAATGTTGTACTAAGCCTCAACTCTGTCCCCATTGCCGCTTATAGACTCTTCTATAATCTAGACACAAATTTCGAGTCTTTATCCGACACAATTAACACCAGAACTCCATGTAAATAAATAATTTCATCAACATAAATAGTGGCTAATCGGTATGCATCATACGTAGTTTTCACATGCAGAAAGTATGCAGATTTAGTCAGTCTATCAACTATAACCCAAATAGAATCCATACCTCTAGGTGTCTGAGGTAGGCCAACAACAAAATCCATGGTTATGTGCTCCCACTTCCATTCCGGAATAAGGAGAGGTTGAAGTAGACCTGCTGATTTCTGGTGTTCAGCCTTAACTTGCTAACCCTTATGACATTTAGACACATATTCCGCAATCTCACATTTCATATTTGGCCACCAATAACTCTGCTTTAAGTCCCGATACATCTTGTTGTTACCTGGATGCATTGTAAACATTGATTTATGGGCTTCAATTCTCCTCTTTAACTTGGGAATATTCAGACCACACAATCTGTCTTGGAATTTCAACACTTCATTTACAACACTATATCTTGATTTCGGACTTGTCTTAAATTCATCAACTATCTTATTCAGGAATTCATCCTTCTTTTGTTTCTGCTTTATCTCATCGATGATTGCTGGTTTAGCTGAAATGGCGGCTATCAACCTGCTTTGCTCATGTAATATTACTTCAATTCTAGATTTCCCTAAATCTTATAGGATTTCCTTTTGTTCAGTAAGCAAGCAAGTTAAGCTCCCCATTGATTTTCTGCTCAATGCAACAGTAACTGTATTGGCTTTCTCGAGGTGATACTGAATCTGAAGGTCATAGTCCTTTATTAGCTCAAGCCATCTTCTTTGGCGCATATTTAACTCCTTTTATGTAAAGAAATACTTCAAACTTTTGTGATCCATGTAAGCTTCGCATTTTGCCCCATACAAGTAATGCCGCCAAATTTTCAAAGCAAATACAACTGCGGCCAATTCTAGGTCGTGTGTTGGGTAGTTCTTCTCATGTGGTCTTAATTGATGGGAGACATAAGCAATTACCCGTCCTTCATGCATCAGCACACAACCCAGACCCTTATAAGACGCATCACTGTAAATCACAAATTTTTCCGTACCTGTGGGCAATGTTAACATTGGTGCAGTGGTTAATCTCGTTTTCAGTTTTTGAAAGGAAGATTCTCTTTCGTCATTCCATTACCATGGTTGTCCCTTGTATGTGAGTTGGGTAAGAGGTATAGCTATTTTTGAAAAATCTTTTACAAACTTTCTATAGTACCCAACTAAGGCCATGAAACTGCGGACCTCCGTTACATTTGTTGGTGTAGGCCAATTTATAATTGCCTCTATCTTCTGTGGGTCTACTGAAATCCCATCTCTATTGATAACATGCCCTAAGAAAACAACCTCATCCAACCAAAATTCACATTTCGTAAGTTTAGCAAATACTTTCTTTTCTCTAAGTGTTTGCAAGATAGTTCTCAGATGCTGTTCGTGTTCAAATCTACCCTTTGAATATATCAAGATTTCATTGATAAAAACCATAACAAATTCATCAAGATAAGTTTTGAAAATCCAGTTCAAAAGGTCCATAAATGTTGCAGGTCCATTAGTCACCGCAAAGGGCATAACAAGAAATTCGTAGTGACCATACCTCGTTCTAAATGTGGTTTTCTTAATATCTTCTACCTTCACCTTCAACTAGTGGTATCCGGATCTCAAATAAATTTTTGAGAAGACTTGTGAACCCTGTAATTAATCAAATAAATCATGAATTCGGGGCAATGGATATTTATTTTTGACCGTTACCTTGTTTAGTTCCCGGTAGTCAATGTACAAACATAAGGTTTCATCTTTCTTCTTTACAAACAACATGGGAGCGCCCCTTGGCGAAGTGCTTGGTTGAATAAACCCCTTGTTTAGTAAGTCTTGCAATTGTTCTTTTAGTTCTTTTATTTCAGCAGTGAACATTCTATAGGGAGTTTTTGAGATAGGTTGGGTGGCTGAGATAACATCAATGGTAAACTCTATTTCTCTGTCAACCAATCCCCCTGGCAATTCATTAGGAAATACATCAAAAAATTCTCTAACAACAGAAATACTATCCATTTCAACATTCACCGATTATTTAGTTAAGATACTACATAAATAGCCTTGACACCTTTTCCTAAGCAGTTTACATGCTTTCATTGCTGAAATCAGATAACGTGGAGGCATTACCCCGTTATGCACAAATTCAAATTCAACATGCCCTGGCAGTTTAAACACAACCTATTTTGTTACACAATTGATAGTGGCACAATATTTCGACAACCAATCCATACCCAGAATTATATCAAAGTGCCAAATGTCCAAGGGTAATAAATCCACATATAAGATAGCATTGCCAATTCGTATCTCACAAAGACGATACACAGATGTACATAACACAGATTCCCCATATGGAGCAGATAGACATAACAAATATGGTAATGACTCTAGGGGTCTAGTCAATCTAGATACAAATATAGTAGACACAAAGGAATGCGTTGAATCGAAATCAATTAACACAAAAGCGTCTTGATTGCATAGAGAAATAATACCTGAGACAACAACTTCAATATTCCGTGTGTCACCTGGGATAAATGTGAAGACTGTCCCCTATCTCCTTGTGTCTCTGGTAATAGTGGACTGCGTAGTATTACCTGGTTTTGGGATGGATCTGGTTGAACTAATAGCTAGTTTCCCATCTTTTTGTTGTTCAGTTTAGGTGCAATCCCTTGCCATATGCCCTATTTCACCACATCTATAGCATGCACCGAAAATACGATAACAAACCCTGCGATGCATCTTGCCACATTGAGTACATGTTGGTGCCATATTTCTAGTGGAGCCTGAAGTGCTTAAGGACCCTGTGTTCTATTTCTTTGATGATTTCTTCCCTGAGAAAAAGCCTTGCCTCTTAGCCTTCCAATCAGCTGGTGGTTTACCATGATTGGCCATGTTAATTTCTGACATTAACGCTCAATCTAGCACATCAACATAAGTGTGCAATTTTAACACATTCACCCTTTCCAAGATGTCATTGCGAAGACCATTTTCAAACTTTCTTGGCTTTTTATGGTCGGTGTCAACAATATGTAGAGAGAATCTAGCCAATTCAGTGAACTTGGCTTCATACTCAGCTACATTCAGATTGCCTTGCTTCAGTCCTTCAAATTTTGACACCTTTCTATCACGGACACACTGTGGAAAATATTTCTAATAAAAGAGTGCAAGAAACTGACCCAGTCAATGCCCTTGTTATCATCACGGATTAGCATCCACCACCTTCTTGCTTCATCTTGCAGTGTAAAGGTGGCTAATTTTACTTTCTGTGCCTTTAGGCATGGAAATACTTCAAATAACTTCTTAATACCAAGGGCCCAAGCTTTAGCCTTCAATGGGTCCACACCCCCGTGGAACAATGGTGGCTTGATTTTCATGAATTCTTTAGTGAGGGCTATTGTTCGGTCATGATTTTGCAAATCCGGTATAGGTTATACTAGAGGTGGGTGTTGCCACTGTTGTTGTTGCCTCAGTGTTTATGCCATATCTTGCATTATTCTCTCCATTCGGTCTAGTCGAGCAGTGGAGAATTCTTCTAGCTCATCGGCTCTTGTTCTCACCATTATCTAATGAGACTTGCATTATAATTCATACAGAAGATATAACCACCTTCTTGCTTCATCTTGCAGTGTAAAGGTGGCTAATTTTACTTTCTGTGCCTTTAGGCATGGGAATACTTCAAATAACTTCTTAATACCAAGGGCCCAAGCTTTAGCCTTCAATGGGTCCACACCCCCGTGGAACAATGGTGGCTTGATTTTCATGAATTCTTTAGTGAGGGCTATTGTTCGGTCATGATTTTGCAAATCCGGTATAGGTTATACTAGAGGTGGGTGTTGCCACTGTTGTTGTTGCCTCAGTGTTTATGCCATATCTTGCATTATTCTCTCCACTCGGTCTAGTCGAGCAGTGGAGAATTCTTCTAGCTCATCGGCTCTTGTTCTCACCATTATCTAATGAGACTTGCATTATAATTCATACAAAAGATATACACAATATTCATGCCTAGAAGAGCACATTTATACACTAAGGCTATAAATATATATCATATAGTTACATACTCAAACCACTTAGCAATTTCTCAATGCATTTTACGCATAACTTATCATATGAATGCAACTTAGGTCTTTTCTAGACACTCTATTGCTCACTTGGACAAGTGTGTGAGTTATTACTCGTGCTTTGATACCACTCTATCAGGACCCGATCTCGCTCCTATGGATTAGGGTCATGACTGACCAATAATCATAAGATTACCTACGACCTCATTCAAAAATCAAATCATGTTTAATTGCAAGGGCCAAATAGCAGAAGGAAAAACTTACAAAGATTGTCCAATGAGTTGTGCATACATGGCATAACCAAAAAGTTTCTCATAAGTGTAATAACTCACACTATACACACATCCATATTATGCACTACCTAAGTATAAGATGATTCAAAAATCAGTGTTAACAAAAACTAAGGTTATACACAACTCGGCCACATAAGACGGCAAACGAGCAAAAGGAAAAGCAAAATAAAGCAAGGTCTCTTGCGTGAGGTGACCTTGGTTGACTCCTCAAAACTCGGTATCTCATAACTCACTGGGGCTGGGGCTAGACATCTTGTTGCTCACCTATATACATAATATAAACAGTGAGCTAACGCCCAGTGAAAAATACCAAAGCAAAGGAGTTCATAAACAAGATTCTTATAATCATAATTCACCATTACGCTTGGTTATCAATGATGAAACAAAATGACCTCAGGTGCTTTCTATCATATCCTAAACACAAAACAACCTCGGGTCCATGTAGCATACAAACGACCTTAGGTCCATCATAGGCAAATGACCTTGGGTCCATTATACGCAAAACGACCTTAGGTCCAATTCATATACAAATTTGTGTGCACACATTTAGATCCATGGTCATATATATATTCATCTTTGTATCCAAAACAACCTTAGGTCCATTCAATTCCTTATTCCGAACGGCCTTCGGCCCATTTAACAATTATACAAAACAGCCTTTGGCCCAATCCACATCCTTACTGAATATACTGAACAGTCTTAGGCCCATTTCATACTCATACGTCGATCACTTCGCATATGTCATTTCGAATTAAGTGATTAGAATACTCATACATAATATCACTTCAAAAGTTTAGAACCTTATCACATATGTGTCATTTAGGAAATAATGTATAAACAAAATATCTTTGCTAAGATATTACTCACTGTGTTCTGGTGCTTGATTCGTCCTCGTACGTGACCCTACATAATTCATAACACATTGGGTCATAATACAATTCAATCCGTTCTTTGGTTTATTTAACTTTATTAGTCTTTTTTTTTGTGCCCTTTAATTCATTTAGAATGCTCAATGTGTGCCTAGCATGCTCAGAAATGAAAGAGAACAAACTCTGGAACGTAAAACAATTTTTCAAAAGTTTCTGAAACTGGGCACTCTGCTCGAGCGCATCTTTGGTTGTGAGAGCAGTCTGCAAAACTCTGTAAAAATACTGATTGCATGAATTTTATGCTCGAGCGAGACTTCTGTTGCTCGAGCGACGAGCCATGTAAAACAAGGTTCACTCGAGTGCAAGGTTTTCCATTCGAGCTACCGTGCAAATCTCTATAAAACTTCTGGGAACTTGATTTTTACGCTCAAGCGACACTTTCCTCGCTCGAGTGGACATGTCAAATTCTAGAATTTCTAGAACTCTTTGAAGTTCAAAACTTGATTCCAAAGGCTCAAAACTCGTATTTTTGGAACAATAACATAGAAAAATATTATATGACATGGGAATACTTCTAATTTGAAATCAATTAATCGAAATCATGGACCAAATTCCAAAATCAAGCTCAATTCATGAGGTTGAAACCATGTATGATGTGAATTGCACTCTTTTATTTCCAAATCTTTTCAAAAACCTTTTGCATGAGATGAAAAGTGGCAAAATCGTGAAACATCTTTAAAAATGTCAAATGTAACTTCCTGCATGTGGAAAATTCCATGAAATTCAAACTCAAATTGGTGATTCATGCATGCATGTACATAATTCAACTCAATTCTTCCAATTAATGCTTCCAATGTACAATCATATGCAAATGAGCTCAAGAATTAGATGGATTCAACTTCTACATGTTTCATTTACAAGGATTAAGGTTAGAAACAATACCTAAGGCTTGAATTCAAGTGTTTTCTAGTTCAATCCTTCTAATCTCCTTCAATTCCTTCACAATTATCTTTCTTCTCTCTCTAAGTGTAAAGTTTACTCTCCTTAGAGTGTGTATTTCAGAATTTTTGAGCTCACTTCATGAGCTTAAGCACATTAGAACATATTTATATGTTGGCCTAATCAAAAGTGCTAATTAAGGTTTAGTGCTAATTGATTAGGCTTAATTTAATTAGTTTAGTCTAATTATTTTGATCTGAATCATATTATGATCAAATTTCACCGTAGCCTCTAAAAACTATGCTAGTCACAATGGTATAGTCAATTTTGGTTTATGTCGCCTCTACGACCTTCAATTTAAATTTTATAACAGAGAATCAAACGGATTTTCCTACGGTGAACAGATAAAAATTCAAAAGTACATATAATCATGTAAATAGCATTTAAAATCATATCAAGCATAGAATTATAAGCATAGTTAAGATTAATTAGCATAACATAGAGTAGGGTTGTCACAACATCATTTGCATTTTGCCCTTGAACTATGCTAGTTTGATTCCTTACAAACGGATACGTAGGCAACTTTTGACCAATTGTATTTGCATTTTTTTTGTTTGTCGATGTCTTATGGCCTTGCCAAATGGGTCATCTTTGGGCTTTGACATTTACTCATGTGATGAAATGACTTTGAGCTCTGTCAAAGAGAGGCAATTGTAGACACTCCATTTTGACCGCCTTTCAGACTTGGGAACTTCACTCTAAACACTCGATGATGAAATGTTACGCTGTGAGCTCGTTCAAAATCTTCAGCAAAAGGATTCAGTTTTGAGCTTTAAAACCTAAACCTTGCACTCCCTTTAGACCAAAACCGTTCAAAATCTTCAGCAAAAGGATTCAGTTTTGAGCTTTAAAACCTAAACCTTGCACTCCCTTTAGACCAAAACCTTTTTTTTTTTTTTAGCCCGACCACCCAAGAACAATTGGCCAGCAGGCCATTTTCATTAGGCCGGCCGTATATCCTCATGGCCGACTGACCATGTTCAGCGTAGCAGATATTTTGTCAGGTGCCAGCTGCTCCCATGCACATGCTTTGGACCAGCTGTCTCTTTTACAGATATTTCCGATGTGAGAAATTGTTTTTCTATAAATACAACATCCCCCTTCATGGTTTGGGGTCAGAAAAATTCTCCAAGAGCCTATAGCTTGCCCAACCATCTTCTCTACCCTCTTGCAATATACATACACAATAGATACACCTTACAAGCTTAAACTTGAAGCCTTTGCTGAGGTTCTTGAACACAATTTTAGCTCCTTGAGAGTGTTTAGCTTGTGGTTTGTGAACTAAGAAGATCATCCTCTCTTTCAAGAGGTGAACTTTGAACTCTTTCATCATCTTCTCTCTCTTTTTCTTGCATTTACATAATGATTTTAGAATTATTTTTGAGTTTAAAATGTGATTAAAACCTCATTAAAAGTGTGGCCATCTTTCCATTGGCTAGCTCACTAGTTCCTTTGCTTTCTTTCATTTTTTTGTCACTTAATTTTCATTTCTTTTGGTTCAATTTCAGTCCCTTTTAGCACTATTTCAGGTTGTTTTTGTGTGATATGAATTGAATATGGGCTTATTACAGGGTCCTTGTCCTCCCCGCTACACGTGTTCTTACTTCATATGCTTTGAATATCATATTTGTGTTGTTGCAAGTCCTCTCAGATTTGGCGTGTTTAGGATATAGCGGCCAATCCATTAAGTTGATCGTTTTTAGCGTTCCTTATGTAACTTGGGAAGATTAGAGCTTAGGCTTAGCCACCTTGCCACAAGTTCATTTATCTAGTTTAAATTTCTTGCTTTCATATTATTGTTGTCCACCTGGAAGCTAGGTAGTAGCTTCCGTGTTCAAAATGTTGAAAAACTCTCTTATCGATCATTTTTGAAACATGGAAATGGATGTCTCATCCTTGTTCCATGAAAAAGAGGAGTTGTCAATAACTTTGGCTAGTTGTTTGTTTAAGCTTGGGTAGATAGCTTTCTTTTTGTCTTTTTTTCCTTACTTTGTTGCTCCTAGAGGGCTCTTTACTGAGAAGTGTTGAAAACTCTCTCGTAGTTCCACTTTGAATCATGAAAATGGATGTTTCATCCTTATTCCAAGAATAGGGAGATGAGTTGAAAAAACTTTTTGAGTTGTTACTTTTTTTCATTTTGGTCGCTATGATCATCACGTACTATTTTGTGACTTGATGATTTGTGAGTTGAACATGTCTACCTATTCCTTGAATAAATTTCATGATAGGAAGGAGGTAAGGAGAATAGCTTTGTTTTGTGTTTAGTTAAGCCTTTTCCTTTTGCTTTCAAAGATCATCATGCAATAACCTTGTTATGGTTAATGATTTGGGAAGCAAACCTACTCCCTCCTTGAAAATCCTTATGATAGGAGGAAGTAAGAAGGATGAACAACTTTTGAAAACCCTCTGTCTTGCTTTGTTCCAGTTCTGCTGTAGCAGGGTATTCTTTAGAAACATTGGCTGGCTGACCATTATTCTATACTGCCGACCACTTGATCAGGCCGGCCGGCTAAGAATGTTGTACAGTAATAGTCTTTTCCAGCAAAATAGAGCATATTTTTTGGAACAAAACAAAACTATTTTTGATTGTAAACAAAGCAACTTCTGGCAGCAAACAGAGATGCTTCTAGAGAATGTTCTCACTTGTGCACATGTGACTCGCTGTTCATTCAAGTCCATTAGATTAGCTTCGAGATCCATATTATGTAATTAGTTAGTTGATTTCATTCGAACTTGTAATAATTATGTAGTTCATTCATTTGTGTTTGTAATAATTAGTTAATTAAGCGATTCAGACCCTCTTAGCGAGGGCAAACTTACAATATTTGTATGTCTTCCAACCCCTATTTCTTTCTCCTTTTTATTTATATGCTTATCGTGGTTGTATATAGTATCATATTTTCGTTTCATATCATTACCATGCTTTGCATCGATTTTTGTATGCATTAAGGTTCGGTTCATCATTTTTGGAATATCATCGTCATTTCCTACTTACTTGAATACGTGCATTACCGAATGCTTTGAGTTAATCCATAGGACATGTTAATAAGCCGGATGTAATAGTTGCATTTTTGTGTGTATTGCATTAGCCACGTGCATTGTTAGGGTCATGCATTTTTCTAATTGCTTTCTTTTTCTTTGGCTTACCACGGGAGTATTAGGTGAGCTTTTTTTTCTTTAGCATATTCATGCGTGTGATTGTTGCCATGCTTAGCATCTTACCATGAGGCTACGTGCTTACTCAGAATTAACTATTAGAATGCCTGTGGATGAATGTTATTTTACCTGCATTAGGGATAATTTTGATCAAATGTATGTACAGGCTCATTTCTTTCCTTTTGAGTTGTGTGCACTCAAAACTCTTTTAAAACAATCATCACATAAAATCAAGTCATTTCCAAAGTTAGCGAAACAGTCTATACTTGTGTGCCTCTCATAGTAAGTTAACATAATAAAATCAGAACAAAAGCATATAATGTTGATAAAATTCACATCATGATTAATAGGGGCCGATCTTTGATTGGGTGAGGGGGGTGGTCAATTCATGACCTTCCCCTTTCATATCCAAGTTCCCGAACCGAGACAACTTTGGTTATAGTGGACAAGTGGCCTTTGGCATGAGTCACGGGTTTCCTAAATTTTCTAAAAATATTTAGGTGGCGACTTTGAAATTTGGTAATGCTGTCCATTTTTAACATCCCTGATGATTAATGGATTTTCTAGGATTTTCCAGATTTGGACTCTTATTTTTTTTTTCTGTTTCACATTGCACTTGTGAAATCAGATTTAGAACCACGGGAGTCCAAATTGTAGGGCTATCATGTCTGAGGTGACAAAACCCCTCTGAAGAGCATGAAAAACTAGCTACATCGGCCGACCACCATTTATTTTGTAGGACAAATTTCGGACCGGCCGACTTCTATTAGTGAAGAAATAGTGTGATCCGGCAACTTTGACTTGTTATTTTGTTTCAAGTCTTGTTTTGAGTCTAATTCATTCAACCAGACATAATTAGGTGTATATAGGTTGTTTTTACTTTGTTTTGTTTTTATTGAGTTGTATTTTCCATTTTAGTCAATTGTGGGCTCAACATCCAATCTAGAACTCATTTTAAATATAATCATTCTCCATTCAAAATTAAAAAAAGAATTTTGTGCTCAAGTGCGGTGCCATTAATGCTATGCCAAGATATGCAAAACAAAATTCTTTCTTCCCATTACTGTATGGTAAGGCCTTGGTTGAGTGTTACAAATAAAGAGTTTTCAAAAAACAAAGCCTATATAGGATGTGGTACCTATTAAGAAAAAGCTATTTAAGATGTGGTACCAATTAAACAAAAGAGAAAAGTAAAATAAAAACAAAGTAAGATCAGGGCCGACTTTCCCTCTTGGTCGTCTTCCGTAGAGGGGACCTGACAGAGGCACTATCATTATCATTGCCACTACCGTGGGCACCATCATCATTGCCACTGTCCTTATCTCTACTACCGTAGACATCCTCCTCATGTCCACAATCGCTAGCATCTTCCTCATCACCACTACCACTATCCTCATTATCGCTAGTATTGTCCTCCCTGCTACTATCGGAGTGCTTAATTTCAACACTCACCTCTCTGCCAATGCCACTATCCTCAAAGGTCTTGGCTAAGGCGAGGTCCTCTTCAACATGATCTATAGGTGTCCTCTCATCAGAAAAGAAGCTCTCTATCTCCCGAGGTGCTCGCCCTTTGCATCAGCCATGGTCATCTCTACTTTTCCCTCTATCCATACCTCTCCCTCATACTGGAGGTCGTCTCTTTCCTTTCCCCGCAGTAGGAGGAGGTACCACTAGAGTTGTATCAAGCTAAAATAGGGGTTGGTAGAAAATAGAATGTCAAAATAAGAAATATAGAGTTGAAAGCAGTATATCAAAGCAAATAAAAGTATGGGAATAGTGTGAAAAGTACAAGTCAAGGCAGAGAATGGGTTAACTGAACCCCGACAGAATCAAGAGCATACTCCCTCCACCATACCATATGGATCAAAGCATAGATCAGTCGAAAACACTGCTCAGTATAGGTTGTAGAAGGCTATACAAAGAATGGAGTCATCAGTAATAGAGTAAAGTAGCAAGAAATTATGGGTAAAACCAAGAGAAACACATATAGTTTCCATATGTCTGAGGTAAGTGTGAGCACGTGCCTCTCCTAAAACTCGATGGGGATCTCCTCAAGTGCCCCACTTGGCCTCATGTATGTGATAGATGTCGGAAGCATTGGAAAACTGATGATAGGATCAACCGGAGGTGTATAGGCTACGGCAGCTGGAGCTGGAGTAGGAGCAACGTCATCAGCTCCAGTGCCAGCGCCTGCCTTAATAACATGGTCAGTGTCCATAGTAAGATGAGGCATGATATGACTGCGCAAGAAAGCGTTATAGTTTCTGGGCCCATGATGCAAGTCAGCATCCTAGCCGACCCTTATTATGTCAAGCTTAACCAAATCAACGATGTCATCTGCGGTCCCTATATGTGGAGGAGGAGGAAAAGGGACATATGGGGCTACCTTGCCTACCATCTGATGCCAAAAGAACTCTTCCAAGTACCAGGCTTGATAGAATAGACCCTCAAGATGGATCCTCATCCGAGAAAGTGCCAGGACACGACATAATGCTCCCTCACAGCATGGGGCATGGTTGCCCAAGGATGCTTTTCATGACCCGAACTAGCCCCTGTAGATTAGGATCATAACAGGCCAGTAATCATGAGATTACCTACGGCCTTAGATAGAAATCAAATCATGATTAATAATAGGGGGCCAAAAGCGGAAGAAAAATGTAAAGTTTGTCTAATGAGCTTGTGTGTAAATGGTATAGAACAAAAACTTTTTACTCATATTAATAATAACTCACATTCATACAAAAAGAACATCATACATGTCCAGGAACATTCATACCATAATCTTCCAAGCCAAAAACTTATATACATAAGCGGTCATACATGACCAACAAAAGTAACCGAAGGACAAAACAAAAGATTAAACATAAAGCCTCTTGTGTAAGGCATCCCGGGTTGACTTCACAAAACTTGGTTCTCTCACAAGATCACTAGGGCTGGGTCTAGACATCCCGTTGTTCACCTACATACATATAGATAAAGAATGAGCTAACACCTAGTGAATAATACTAGAGTAAAGAGGTTATATGAATGAGACTGTTAAATAGGTAAATCATATTCATGAGTAGCACATGTAGATCATTATCAAAACAAAATGACCTCAGGTACATTCCATTATGCTCAAGACATATCAAACGGGCAAAACAACCTTGGGTCCAAACATTTATCTATACACAAATGACCATCCGGTCCTTCAAAACACATGTACAAAACAACCCCAGATCCATCATTTCAAAATTCATCTTCGTGCGCACGTTTATGGTCATGATCATTTTCACATTTGCATTCATACTCAAACAACCTTTGGTCTAATCAATTTTGTGGTCATTTTGATAGTCATGATCATGTTCACATTCGTATTCATACTCAAAACGACTTTCGGTCTAATCAATTCCTTATTCAAAATGACCTTTAGAACATTTAACAAACATAGAAAATGACTTTTGGTCCAATTCATATATAACATGACCTTAGGTCTATCTTGTCAAACATTTTAAATAGCCTTAGGACCATTCCATGTCCTTATCAAATATACCAAATGGGCTTGGGCCCATTTCATATTCTCATCAAACATACCAAACAGCCTTGGGCCCATTTTGTATTCGTACTTATCAATCACTTTACAGATTCCTTTACGAATTAGAAAGATAGAATACTCATTCATAATATAAATTCACCAGTTTAGAAACTTATACGTAGGTAATATTCAAAAATTAATATACATGAAAATAGCTTTACTAAGATATTACTCACTGTGTTCAGTTGGTTGATTCGTCCTCATAGTTGACCCTACACAATTCATGACACATACAGAAATTGGGTCACAATACAATTCAATCCGTTCTTTAATTCGTTTCTCTTTCTTAGGCTTCTTTTTAACTCTTTAGTTCATTTAGGATGCTCAATGTGTGCCTAAGAATGCTCAGAAATGAAACAGAACGGAAATTGAAACATAACACAACTTTTCAAAGTTTCCTGAAATAGGGTACTTCGCTTGGTCGCTCGAGTGAACCCCTTAGTCTGCAAAAGAACTAGATGCTCGAAATTTAGGGTCGAGCCAACTCCCTTGTTGCTTGAGCCAAGACTCAAAATGTAAGGTGGTCTCTTCAGCGGTACTTTGGCCGCTCAAGCCAACCTCCAATGTCTGCAAAACTACTGGATGCTCGAAATGTGCGTTCGAGCCACCTTTTGGTCGCTCAAGCGGTCTGTCGAATTTCTAAATTTTCCAGAATTCTATGTTAAGCTTCAAATACACATTCAAGGTTCAAATATGCAAGAACACTCCCAAATACATATATTTGAAGCTAACTTCAACCCATAGTTCAAAACTCCATGGATTCATCAAAATTCAAGCCTTAAACTTTATGTTTGTAAAATCCATGTTTTATATCTTGCATTCACAAGCTTCAAGACTTAAAATTAAACCTTAAACCATGACAATTCATGCATGCATGTGTCAACTAATTCTCAATTCCACATGGGTTATATGATTCATGCTCTATAATGAGATTTCATAACAAATTCATGCATGCATGTGCAAATTGATATCAAGTTTATCAAACTAAGCTTGATTCATGTACTTAACTTCATATTTCTTTTGAATTCATGAATTAAGGTTCAAACTTTTACCTTCGAACTTCAATGAGCCTAGATGTAGAAAATTCTTGTGCCTAGCTTCACTATCCTTAAATTTCTTGAGCAATTCTCCAAGTTCTCCTATTTTCACTTTTGAATTCTTGCCTCTATATATATATATATGTGTGTGTGTGTGTGTGTAATGTATATTTTTAGCCAAACATTGAAGATGAGATCAAGTTATGAGCCTAGGCACTTAGTTAACACACATATATATAGTGAGTGATTAGCTTAAACTAATTAACTGATGGTTAGTCTAATTAATTAACGCTCATTATTTAATTTATGCTTATTAATTTGATCCGAATAAGTTTTTAATTAAATTTTACCGTATGCTCTAAAAATTATGCTAATCACAATGGTAATCCCCTACTCGTGTGAGGTCCACTAGGGTGTTCAGTAGATACAATCCAACGATATTTTCTCTGATTGCAAACTGGGTAGTACTAAAGATGTAAAGAAGAAATCCTCGGGCATAGTGTGTCATCCCCTCAGGGGTTTTGGGCTATGTGGTATGAAAATACTGATACAGCTAATTGTATTGGATCATTCCAAGACTAGCAAATTCGGGGACTATCCTAAGATGATGAATATGGGTTGCATATGACTCTCCTATATCTGGATCGAATGGTATCAAATCACCCCCTACCCAAAGATTGGTACTTATAGAGAAGTCGTAGGGGCTCATCATTCTCTCAATGGTGGATTGAAAGTAGAAAGAGTTGGTAGTGTCCCACTACCTCTCCACTAGAGCGACAAATATGTACCGGGTGCTCTAGAGCAGCGTGATCTTGGAGAAAATGTTCTAAAGCCTACGACATCGACAAGAGCTCGAATCATATTCGAGGATAGATCACAGTCCCATATCGCTTCATCGCTCGACTATCAACCTGTTGCAAAAGACAGTTATTAGCAAAATGCAGAGATAAGACAAGAATGGAATTTAGATGAACCAAAGCAAGGTGGAGTTAGGTTCTTACCAACCTAACATCGTAGGATAAGTGTATGCGGTGCTCTTAAAGCAACATATCCGTAGCTACCCTACTCATGAACCAATCAAATGTCAAAATACTCTTGCGGATCAATCGGTGAATATGTAGATAATAATTGGTGGTGTTGAATGGCCTCTCACACAAAGGTGGCAGCTTAGGCTCCAACTTTGGAAGGATAATGTCCTCCACTGCTATGTTTGGATCATCAACCTTAGTGCCCATGTCAACAGCAGGCTTAAGATCCTCAATCTCGGGGACTGGAGAGGGTACGCCACTCTCAATAATGATGGAGCGTCATCCTAACGAGAAATATCGTCAACTATGGAAGAATATGAGTGTGGGTAGTCATGAACAAGGAAGAAGTGGAGGAAAGTATGAAAACCTAAACCTAGGGCACTTGAAAATCCAAAAAAAAAACTAGGAGAGAAGCGAGGAACGAAGGAAAAAATGGAAGAATCCAGCTTAAAAAGTGGGAAACAAGTAAGAGGAGAGAGAAAATCCAAAGCTCAACCAAATCCAAATCCAATCGGTCCAAAATGTATAAAGAGATGAGGGTTTCAAAGGAAAATGGGTGTGGATCAGTTTGAAATCTGAGAGAAAAAGGAAATTTAGAGACAAAAAAAGTTCAAATAGAGAGGAAGGTAGTTTTAAAGGGAGTTGTATCGAGTGCATGGGAGTTTTAGTGTTTTATAATATTTTGGAAGTCAAAAAGTCGAAACTGTCCCTGACAATGCCTGATAAGACTGGTTGGATAACGATTTATTCTGCCAGACATGTTTTTCTCTGACAGAAAGGAGAAGTGACTGACAAGATGATGTTAAATGAGTAAACTCCCTTGTTTTCCTGAATGATACCTTTTTTCATCTAAAGTGAGAAGAATGTGATGTTGATCAAGTTCATTTCAGTTTTAGAAAAACAAGGTTCAAAATAGGGAGTCGTTGATTGTACAAAAGAGTCATGGCATATAAATAAAGAGAGCCGTTACAAAAGGAGTTTACAAAGAGAAATACGGCCAGTCATCGTGACCTGATAGTTAACAAACTACATTACATCTTACAGAAGGGATTTTCTATACAAGTGCCCTGAACCATACAAAGACTATACAAAGTTCATCTTCTATTCTTGATAGAAAATGAGGAAGGATATGTCAAAAGTGGGCGTGACCTCCAAACCAAGTCAGACTAAACTGCAGGAGCAACATGGCAGTAGTTTAGGAGGTTCTTGAACCCTCTTGGTATCTCCTCATCGCTATTACTACCACTCCAACTATCAAGGCTCTCCCCCAGAGTTGGAAGACCCAGCGGTACCATCGTCATCACGGCTAATGATAGCCATATAGAGAGTGGGAGGCCGAAATAACTCTACATCGTCCTGCAACAAAGGAATAATGTATCTAGTATTAAGAGATAGAAGTTGGTTCAGGGATGGATAAGCTCAAAGATCAGGGTGGCAACCTCGTTGGAAAGGTCTAAAAAATGGGAAGACAAGGAACTAGGAGGACAAGGTCCACATCCTTGACCTTGCCCTCGTTCACTACTGCCACCCCGACCACTGCTCTAGTCCAAGCTCTAGCCAGGTTTGTCACGCCCATAACTCGCTCCTAAAAGTTTGGGCATGACCACTTCAGAAACAAACATAAAGTCTGACATGTATAACATATGGGGCCTGAACGGAAGCATTTAATACCATAAAATAACGTAAACCAATAGCCATTGAGCTACCACTACTATGTCAGGATCACACACATTACATAAGGTAGATGAACATACAGTAAATATACACCTGAACATCAGTAATAGACATACACATATGCAGACCCGACCCCATGATTGGGCGTATCACAAAAGCATTAGCGAAGAAGAGGTTATACACCTCTAAATATACAAAGCCCATAAGCTGGGCAAAACCACACAACACACATGGGCTTTATTTAAGTGCCTGGACATACTGACGTGGATAAAGTAGAGACGAGCATCAGGGTTAGGATTGACTCCAGGTTGAATACCTACAAAAGCAGACAAAATACAGAGTGAGCTAGGCTCAGTGAATAGTAGTACTTCAACAATTTCATGTTCAACTTAAATTATAATACATATCAATGTGTATGTGAATGTAGAAATCATGTGGTTAATTTGATTCTGCACAAATTTTTAGAACGGCCTCGTTGGTTCACAAGTTCACGGATGGGCCCTTGGCCTGGTGGGTTCACATATTCACAAATTAGCCTTTGGCTTTATAGATTCATAACTGAGATTCATAACTTCACAACTTGGCCCTTGGCCTTTTGAATTCATAGTTTCATACGTTAGCCCTCGGCCTCATGGATTCATATTTCACAAAATGGCCCTCGGCCTCATGGATTCATATTTCGCAAAATGGCCCTCGGCCTCATAGGTTCATAAATTCACAAGTTGGCCCTTGGCCTCATAAGTTCATAAGTTCACAAGTTCACAAGGGTATGGACTCAAGAGGTGGCTCGTATGGATTCTAGAGGTGACTCACACTGCAGCACTTAGTTCCGTACAGCACTTTGTTCCATACCAGAAATCATCATAACAGATTAACTTCAGAATCATACAGAAAATACACACATTCTTCTCATTATTCACATGAATTAACATAGATAATATAAGCTTAACAGAACATTACTGATAATTGTTAGCAAAAGGTAAACACATTTCACAGATTGAACACTTCCAGAGATACGTAGATACCATAATTCCATAATGCATATACATCCCACTTGCTTAACATATTTCAGTACCACTAGTTAGCAGATAACAAAATGCTAACATTAATTATCAATAGCAAACAAAATATATGGTACATACTTGTCTCGTAATTAGCAGAACCTTAACATTAACAATAATCCGAAGGTACGGGTACCATTACATCAACAGGTCAGAACCATTCATATCATAACATGAGTCACATAACAATGTCGTTGATACACAATTCCTTCCTATTAACCAACTTCACAGTGTTAATAGTTTGTATGCATTTTTTGTATGAAATCACAGGTAATTCTTAGGATGGTACATTAACATTAATCTTTAGCCATAACTAAAACACGAGGTAGGTTCAGAGTCATACCGATGTACACCAAATCTTTCCAGAACAATTCATATTATAACATGAATTACATAACAATGTCGTTGATATGCAATTCTTTTCTATTAACCAACTTCACAGTGTTAATAGTTTGTATGCAATTTTTGTATGAAATCACAGGTAATTCTTAGGATGGTACATTAACATTAATCTTTAGCCATAAATAAAACACGAGGTAGGTTCAGAGTCATACTGATGTACACCAAATCTTTTCAATGTTCCCACTGGTTTCCAATCAACATAATATCAACATAGCTACTTGTGAAGAGCAGAGCGTTAATAAACAGAATTATTAACGGAATTCAAATGTGTGATTACAGTACTATTACTCACAGTGCTATAACGGAGCGCTTGTCCTTCCCGGGTTATGCCCTACCCATGTACACAACTTATACATTAATTCCTTTTTCTTTCTTAATTCATTCCCTGCTTCATTTTACTTCTAATGAAATTACAGGCATCTTAAGGGCATCAAACACAAATTCTAAAAATATCAGAGGGTTAAGAACGTAAAACATAGCAAACAACATTTTGCGACACGAGCCGCACCAAGGATTACACATGAAGTTTTCAAACCTATTCCTTCCACTCAATATATATAAAAGATTACCAATCTTGCAAAACACATTATGGAGTTTATAATTAATCACTTTGATTTTAAGATAGAAAGGAATTGTATGGACATCTTCCACATTTTTTTTCAAAAATCCCTAGATGTCTAGGGTTTTCACCAAAAACCAAACATTTCCAATCCCCATAAAGAAACCTCATTAAATCATTCTCTAGATTTAATAACTAAGCAAGCCCACAAGTATTTAGTAAAATGATTTGGGATTAAGCCCATTTTTGAAAACTCCACATTTTAGGTCACAAAAATCAAAATCAACATAGTCAATACCATCCCACATAATCACCACAATTCAACATAAGCAACATGATTCAATTCAACATCATTAAATAAAATTCAACATAATTCAAGAGGGATTCTTAAATCCCATTTCAACATTCCATAACCGAGTTTATGCCATCTATATCATTAATAAATCATTTCCCCCAATTTCCTTTCTCATTACAACATGATTTACAATGCACTTAACAAAGTTCATTCGCAAATTTTAAACATAATTTTCAAACATAACCAAATTCCAATTAAACTTGTACACATATAATTCAACCTACCAATTTCATGATTCTACTTTCAATTTGGGCCAAATCATCGATTATCATCATAAATCAACCTAGGGTTTCTAGAAAATCTAGAAATTTCAAGAAAAACTCAAACTTCTTAACCCATTACTTTTTCTTCCAATTTCCCCTTGATTATACATCCTAGGTTCATAATTCATAATCTAAACCCAACAATAAAATCCCAAACTCTCCAAATCCGAAATCCCTAAATTTCCATAATATAACTATATGCTAAAAATGTAGATTTTGCATTTATATACTCCAAAATACCACAAATTTATCTTTTAATGGAAGCATTGAAGAAGAACTAGGACCCCTACCTCAAGATTCAAGCAAGAAAAGCAAGCTTTTATGAGATTCCTCAAAAATTTTGAAATTCCAATCGGTTGAAAAAAATGTTGATCTTCTCTTGTTCTCCATCCTTGATGCAAGATCCATGGTGGATTTGTTGATAAAAGTGGAGGAAATCAAGGTTTGGGGAGCTAGGGTTTCGGACATGGAGGAGGGGAGAAGAAGAGAGGAAAAGAAAATGTAAGAAATGGTCCAAAAATCACGTTTTTGAGCTGCTGTCCCGCACAGTCCCGCACGTGCGCCGTTATTCCCCGCACGTGCGGATCTGTTTCCAGCACAGATGTGAAAACTTCAAACGCGTATAACTCTCTCATCGAGATTCCGTTCTAGGTCGTTTTTGTGTCCAAATTGAAGCCCCGGAAACAAGCTTTCCAATGGTTCTAACGTCACATGAAAATTATGAGTATGGAAGGAGAAAAGGGCAAAAGAGTGACGGCTGGTCAAAAACTCAAACTCAAATTTGAGGCTTTTTATCTAATCTTATCTATATCTTGTTAAGGCTTCAATCAAGGTTCCAAACATCACCCAAGGGTCCTCAATTATAATATTTAAAGTTCACTTACCAACCCATTAATATCAAGAGTCCGACAACCATACAAGTTTTTAAGGTGACGGGCACCACTATACATCAATTCAATGTGAATTTAAAATCCGAGTCGTTATAACCTTCCCACCTTAAGAAATTTCGTGCCCGAAATTTGCATCCGTTCTAACAAAAATAGCAGCAACCTTATGCTCACTAATTCTTAACAACCCCTATTTCACAACAAAGCATGAGAGCACCCATACATATCCACCAAACCTTGACAATTTTCAATTACACCTCACTTCATTCCTAAACCCAAAATACAAAGTGTTATAACTTACCCACCTTGGGGGAATTTCATCCTTGAAATTGAAGAAAACCAAATAGAAGACAACTCAAACATGCCCATTCCAGGTATGTAAAATAAAAGAAAACATCTCATATTTTATTTCACAGGATCTTGTATCGAATAAGATAAAACTACAAGAGTCCTTGGCAGGACATTCCAGACATAAACTCCCCAGTAGGCAGGGTGTGTAATCACAATATTTTCCTGTAGCATCAATTCTCAGCTATAGAAACATATAATTCTTAAATACAAAAACATAATACATAGCATTCCCCTAAGCACATAATTCATAAATTCCCACAGCATACGTTAATTTCATTCCCAATATGTTCTTTACTATGTTCATAACCAAATTGATCCAGCCTTAATAGTTTATATGTAATTCTCATTAGAATGTACATTTTCAAACTTGCCCAGTTAAATAGTTCCTTGGGTAAATTTCAGAGTGCCATTTACTTGGCGATGGGTTGTCCATTAAAGTCATGAACAGTTCCAAAATAATTAAATTAGTCACGTGGTTAGATCCAAATTCGGTTATGCATAATGGCATCATATATCAAAGCCTACCAACAAAGTTTTGCCTAATTAACGAGGCATATTTCATTCCAATAGTCGCAAATAAATCGTTTATGTACGCAGCCCTTACCTTTATAATTCGGTTGTAATATCCCTTGTTCCCAAAAGCATTTCAGAGTCATACCAGCATATTAATTCAGAATGATATGCAATAGTTCTTAATACAGTCAATACAACAAAAAGAGAGATCACAGTACACATTGTGAATTCCTCATAGCATTACTTCTAAGTTCAGTAACACAAGAGGACCATGCTCCAAGTCAAATAGTTAGGACCATATCAAAACTAGTATCATATACTTTTACAAATTCATACAGACGTGCCATAATAGCCATTTAATCATACTATTATAAGCTCGGATCTGAGTAATAGAAACAAATAAGACACCCATCTTTCGAGCAGAGGGAGCCATTCAAAGATAAAGCCAGAAATCAAATTTAAATCATGTTTAATTAACTAGTCATAACAGTAAGGTGTAACGTCTTCTCTTAATAACATTTCTTCTTGTTACAGCACAAATTAATTTGGCCTCTCTTTTAATCATTTCAGTATTCCACTATTCAAATGATTCTTTCTTTCCTACTGTAAGACACGAGATCAACTACCTGGTTTTGTATTCATAACTCACAATGACAATGGGTCAGCAAGCAGTCATACAGAAATTATAGACCAGTCGCCTGGCTCAATCAATTAACATAAACAGAGTATCCAATTATTTCACATACGTAGGTCCTACTGGGTCTATTCATAGGGTCATAGATTTCCTTAAGTATACAGTAACAACACCCATGCAGATACGTCTAGAAGTCAACAATTTAGTGACAAAATAATTTGATCACCTAATATCAGAGTTAGAATTCTTAGCCAAATTAGTTCAATATTACGTTGCGCATATTATACAACTCTGTATAAGCATACTAGAGGAGGTAAATGTCCAGGACATATCATTAACTCACCATCAATAAAGAGTATTTCCATGTCTATTCGTTCCGTTTTCTCTTTAGGTCACAGTGTCATGCAGAACAGTTTACATTATATCCCTCAAAAACGGAACAGAGATTAATTTAACAACTTGCAATATCTAACCTTTGCATATCTACACACAAATATTTCACAGACATGATTTCTCAATCTTAAGTCATTGATATACAGAAGCAGGATTTTAATTCCTGCGATGGTCCTTAATTGCCTCTCTTTTACAAGTCTCATGTACGCAGACACGTAATGTGGGTAGGTCCTTCATGTTGTTCAACCATTCTTTATAAGAAATCCTAATTACGGATTACAATTTACACATAACAAAATAGATTACAAATAATAAGGTACAACTTTCAGCTTACAGCTTTCAGGTCACGAGTTTCCATAAATAAACTACGCAATTCTATAAGGGGTCATCATATGCACAACTTCTTCTTACAGCCAATCGTACTCAACACAATTTTAGTTAGCACACAAACACATCTTATGAAAATACTCATATGCAGTAATTGCACAAAATCACAAATCTAAACATTGTTGTGACAAGGAGGACTATATCATTTTCTTTAGCCTTAAAAATATTCCATACCGAGGGTTTAATCACTTCTTCTAAACAGATAATAAGCAACTTCCAATCTGCAAATAACAACCGATAACATACATCTTATTTAATCATTGACATATAGACTGTCTTACCGATCAGCTTGAACCCTTAGCATGCTTCTGCTGCGCAATTTTGTTGCCCATCTGCATGTCTTACCATGTTTTGCATAACAATTAATCACAATATGCACAAAGAATATACAATGGACATGGGTTATAACCGTTAGCGTTAACAGATTGCATTTAACGTTGCCATCACTTTCTTTCATATGCACTAAGGATTTAATGCATGATGCCTAAATTTTTTCTAGACATACTAAAGCTCAATGGATTCGTGTGTGAGATAGCAACTCATGCTCTGATACCACTTGTCACGCCCATAACTCGCCCCTAAAAGTTTGGGCATGACCACTTCAGAAACGGACACAAAGTCTGACATGTATAACATATGGGGCCTGAACGGAAGCATTTAATTCCATAAAATAACGTAAACCAATATCCATTGAGCTACCACTACTATGCCAGGATCACACACATTACATAAGGTAGATGAACATACAGTAAATATACACCTGAACATCAATAATAGACATACACATATACAGACCCGACCCCATGATTGGGCGTATAACAAAAGCATTAGCGAAGAAGAGGTTATACACCTCTAAATATACAAAGCCCAAAAGCTGGACAAAACCACACAACACACGCGGGCTTTATTTAAGTGCCTGGACTTACTGAGGTGGATAAAACAGAGATGAGCATCAGGGTTAGGATTGACTCTAGGTTGAATACCTACAGAAGCAGACAAAATACAGAGTGAGCTAGGCTCAGTGAATAGTAGTACTTCAACAATTTCATGTTCAACTTAAATTATAATACATATCAATGTGTATGTGAACGTAGAAATCATGTGGTTAATCTGATTCTGCACAAATTTTCAGAACGGCCTTGTTGGTTCACAAATTCACGGATAGGCCCTTGGCCTGGTGGGTTCACATATTCACAAATTAGCCTTTGGCTTTATAGATTCACAACTGAGATTCATAACTTCACAACTTGGCCCTTCGCCTTTTGAATTCATAGTTTCACATGTTGGCCCTCGGCCTCATGGATTCATATTTCACAAAATGGCCCTCGGCCTCATAGGTTCATAAATTAACAAGTTTGGCCCTCGGCCTCATAAGTTCATAAGTTCACAAGTTCACAAGGGTATGGACTCAAGAGGTGGCTCGTGCGGATTTTAGAGGTCACTCGCGCTGCAGCACTTAGTTCCGTATAGCACTTTGTTCCATACTAGAAATCATCATAACAGATTAACTTCAGAATCATACAGAAAATACACACATTCTTCCCATTATTCACATGAATTAACATAGATAATATAAGTTTAGCAGAACGTTACTGATAGTTGTTGGCAAAAGGTAAACACATTTCATAGAATGAACACTTCCAGAGATACGTAGATACCATAGCTCCATAATGCATATACATCCCACTTGCTTAACATATTTCAGTACCACTAGTTAGCAGATAACAAAATGCTAACATTAATTATAAATAGCAAACAAAATATATGGTACAATGATGCGCTTAGATTTCCACATGGTTTTTTGTAAGTCGACATACTTGTCTCGTAATTAGCAAAACCTTAACATTAACAATAATCCAAAGGTAAGGGTACCATTACATCAACAGGTCAGAACCATTCATATCATAACATGAGTCACATAACAATGTCGTTGATACACAATTACTTCCTATTAACCAACTTCACAGTGTTAATAGTTTGTATGCAATTTTTGTATGAAATCACAGGTAATTCTTAGGATGGTACATTAACATTAATCTTTATCCATAACCAAAACACGGGGTAGGTTCAGAGTCATACCGATGTACACCAAATCTTTTCAATGTTCCCACTGATTTCCAATCAACATAATATCAACAAAGCTACTTGTGAAGAGCAGAGCGTTAATAAACAAAATTATTAACAGAATTCAATTGTGTGATTACAGTACTATTACTCACAATGCTATAACGGATTGCTTGTCCTTTCCGGGTTATGCCCTACACACGTACACAACTTATACATTAATTCCTTTTTCTTTCTTAATTCATTCCCAGCTTCATTTTACTTCGAATGAATTTACAGGCACCTTAAGGGCATCAAACACAAATTCTAAAAATACCAGAGGGTTAAGCACGTAAAACAGAGCAAACAACATTTTGCAACACGAGCCGCACCAAGGATTACACATGAAGTTTTCAAACCTATTCCTTCAACTCAATATATATAAAAGATTACCAATCTTGCAAAACACATTATGGAGTTTATAATTAATCACTTCGATTTTAAGATAGAAAGGAATTGTGTGGATATCTTCCACACTTTTTCAAAAATCCCTGGATATCTAGGGTTTTCCCCAAAAACCAAACATTTCCAATCCCCATAAAGAAACCTCATTAAATCATTCTCTTGATTTAATAACTAAGCAAGCCCACAAGTATTTAGTAAAATGATTTGGGATTAAACCCATTTTTGAAAACTCCACATTTTAGGTCACAAAAATCAAAATCAACATAGTCAATACCATCCCACATAATCACCACAATTCAATATAAACAACATGATTCAACTCAACATCATTAAATAAAATTCGACATAATTCAAGAGGGATTCTTAAATCCCATTTCAACATTCCATAACCGAGTTTATGCCATCTATATCATTAATAAATCATTTCCCCCAATTTCCTTTCTCATTACAACATGATTTACAATGCACTTAACAAAGTTCATTCGCAAATTTTAAACATAATTTTCAAACATAACCAAATTCCAATTAAACTTGTACACATATAATTCAACCTACCAATTTCATGATTCTACTTTCAATTTGGGCCAAATCATCGATTATCATCATAAATCAACTTAGGATTTCTAGAAAACCTAGAAATTTCAAGAAAAACTCAAACTTCTTAACCCATTACTTTTTCGTCCAATTTCCCCTTGATTATACATCCTACGTTCATAATTCATAATCTAAACCCAACAATAAAACCCCAAACTCTCCAAACCCGAAATCCCTAAATTTCCATAATATAACTATATGCTCAAAATGTAGATTTTGCATTTATATACTCCAAAATACCACAAATTTATCTTTTAACGGAAGCATTGAAGGAGAATTAGGACCCCTACCTCAAGATTCAAGCAGGAAAAGCAAGCTTTGATGAGATTCCTCCAAAATTTTGAAATTCCAATCGGTTGAAAAAAATGTTGATCTTCTCTTATTCTCCATCCTTGATGCAAGATCCATGGTGGATTTGTTGATAAAAGTGGAGGAAATCAAGGTTTGGGGAGCTAGGGTTTCGGACATGGAGGAGGGGAGAAGAAGAGAGGAAAAGAAAATGTAAGAAATGGTTCAAAAATCACGTTTTTGAGCTGCTGTCCCGCACAGTCCCGCACGTGCGCCGCTATTCCCCGCACGTGCGGATCTGCTTCCAGCACAGATGTGAAAACTTCAAATGGGTATAACTCTCTCGTCGGGATTCCGTTCTAGGTCGTTTTTGTGTCCAAATTGAAGCCCCGGAAACAAGATTTCCAATGGTTCCAACCTCACATTAAAATTCTAAGTATGAAAGGAGAAAAGGGCAAAAGAGTGACGGCTGGTCAAAAACTCAAACTCAAATTTGGGGCTTTTTATCTAATCTTATCTATATATCTTGTTAAGGCTTCAATCGAGGTTCCAAACATCATCCTAGGGTCGTCAATTATAATATTTTAAAGTTCACTTGCCAACCCATTAATATCAAGAGTCCGACAACCATACAAGATTTTAAGGTGATGGGCACCACTATACATCAATCCAATGTGAATTTAAAATCCAAGTCGTTATATGGTTGGTACCAACAGCCCCGAATGTGTGCATGATCCATGGCTCTCTTGTAACCTAGACCACGGCTGCTACCGCGACCTCTAATACGAGTAATGGCATTGGCCAGCTGAGTATTCACCACCCGAATGGAAGCAAGAAAGAGAGCTCCTTCTCTTCTACTAGTGGAAGATGAAGCACCTTCATTTGGATTGTGAATCACTGTTGACCTAATAGGGGAGTTGGGGGTACAAGAAGGAGGAACATTGTTAGCCATGAGATGTGGTCAGGAGTAGTGTGATGAATATCAGTGAGTTTTTTTGGTTGAAATAGGTTGATCTCAATTGGTTTTGCACTTTTTGTAATTGTTAGATGGGAAAAAGTCAGAAATGCCCCAGCGTCGTCCGACTTGTTCGACCTAATAATTCCTTATCCGGTCGATTACTGATTGGTCCGATTAGAGAAAGGCAAACAACTGCTTGGCCTGGTGTTGCAGAAGCCTTGAAGTTTTTTAGTTATTGAATGGTCATTGCAAGCTCATAATTCATTCTTTCATTTGCGAAGTACTTTACATAAACAGGGGGTTGTTCATTGCATTCATTCAAAGGGGGGTACAACTAAGTTTACAGATCAAAAGTTGTTCACAAAGTTCAAAATCCCCTAACATAAAATTATCATAAACTAAGGCCTCATTTCGAAATAAACTATTTTAGTAATTTTTTGACTTTTTACGAAAAGATGTGCAGAAAAGTAGAAAGAGTCATGTAACAACTTATTATAATTTTTTGACTTTTTTGCTAAGATATATAGTTGACAAACAAGACCTTAAACCATAAGATTAACCTAAACACCTTAATTTATTATCATAAAATTAACTTAATCTAAATTTTAATTTTTATAAAATTTTAAAATCAATATATCTAATTAAATCATAAATTAAACTAAACACCTTAATTTATTAAAATTATTTTATTTCTAACATTTTAAATTGAACATATAAATATAAATATATATGTATATAAATAACAAATTAAATCATAAATTAACCTAATTACCTTAATTTATTACCATAAAATTATCTTAATCTAATTTTTAATTTTTAACCCACTATATAAATTACACCATAAATTAACCTAAATAATCCAATTTATTACCACACAATTACTTTAATCTACTATTTAATTTTTAACCCAGTTTCTCATTTAATAACATTTTAAATTAGATTCTTTTTTTTTTATTTTTTTTATAAAAGATGATAATTAGGGTTAGGGTTTGGAGAGGATTAAGATTTAATTTGAAAAATAGATGAATACGAGGGTATTTATTGACATTTGATTCAATTTTTGACTTTGACTTAACACTTTTGTATTGTTCACTCTCAATTTGAGAGTGTGACACACTTTCCGTTATCTTTAACAGAAAAAACTAACCGTAGTACTTTAGTACAAAATTATAAGGGAGTTCTTTATCTATATTTGAATTATAAGTGGGTAAGTGCTTTGAGACAAAACCACAAAGAGGTAAAGTCAATTTTGCCCTATTTAGTTTAAGGAGGTATGCTTCTGCAACGTAACCAATTATACATTATTTAGTATTTTATTCTCACAAAATATTTATTTCTTATATATTTATCTTTTTGTATATTTTTAATTGTGTTAAAGTATCTTATGATACATGATACAATATAGTATGATACGATACACAATTCAAAAAATAAAAATAAAAATAAAAAAGGTACAAGATTCGTATCCTAATTTGACAACTATGCTCAAGAATAAAATAAGAAAAGGATTGTATTAAACATCAAAAAAATTCCTAAAATTTAATTTTGACCATGATGAAAAAGAAATAACTCATGAACTTTTTAAATGTAAATCATATTATGTTTTATGATAAAAAAATATTTTACATGCAACCAAATAACAAAAAAATAGGTAATTACGTGGTACAAAACTATTTTGGCATAAAATAATATATATCTATTGTTGTTTGGGAAATTCAATGATTCCCCACATGTAAATCAATCAATGGGAATAAAAACTAATGCGAAAAAATTAAATCAAAAGTAACACAAGAATTTTTACGTGGTTCCCTCAATGTGAGGTACGTCCACGGGATCGAAATCCGATTCCACTATCAACCAAAAAGTTTACAAACGATTACAAGCGAAACACGAATGGTCTCACAAAACCACCCTTAGGTGAATTCTAAATAATCACAAATAAACAAGAGGAAAGACCTCACCAAATAGATAAACAAAAATCTTCAAACTAAAATTATAGAAGATCCAAAATTATGAACCAAATCCACTTCAAAGTAGAGTTGACTACCTTGAAGCCCAAAGCACCGAATTGAATTTATATCAAACAACCTCCTGTCCACAACAAACCCCACCAAATTGATCTTCTATTGTTTCTATGGCAGCAACACACTTTTCCTTTTTTTTTTTTTTCCCAAGTGATTACCCAAGTCCTATTTTACCAAAATCAATTAGCCATTGTTGCTGCTATATGTGCCGAGAAAGACAAAACAATATTTATATATTGTTAATTCTAGGGTTTGTTTTATCAAAACTCTAGTTGTAACCAAATTGGATTGGGTCTCCACAAATTAGATATAATATATTAAAATATATTATACCTAAACCAAACCAAATTAAAATTCTTCTTCCAAAACCAATAGGGTCTCAAACTCCAATAAGGAGATATACCCCAACAATTCTCCCTCTATCGACTTAGGTGGAGACATCAACCATACCCGCCAAAGTTCGACACTTTAAATGTTTGTCCCTCGACAATGTCTTTGTCAACATATCCGAAATATTATTATTTGTGTGAACCTTTTCGAATTGCAACAATTTCGAATCTAACACATTACGAATCCAATGGTATCTCACATCAATGTGTTTCGATCTCGAATGAAAGGTAGAATTTTACTCAAATGAATAGCACTTTGACTATCACAATAAAGCACATATTCTTCTTGCTTCAAACCCAACTCTTGCAAAAATTTCTTCAACCATAACTCTTCTTTGCAAGCTTCTGTAATGGCAATAAATTCAGCTTCGGCAGTTGAGAGAGCAACACATTTTTGTAATTTAGATTGCCATGCCACAGCTCCCCCTGCAAAAGTCATCAAATACCCCGAAGTAGATTTCCTAGAATCAGCATCACTGGCCATGTCAAAATCCGTGAACGCATCAAGCATCGGCTTACCATCCCTAAAACACAAACACACCTTCGAAGTCCCTTGAAGATATCTTAGAATCCATTTTACCGCTGCCCAATGTTCTTTACCCATATTAGAGAGAAACCGACTCACCACACCAACTGCGTGAGCAATATCCGGCCTTGTACAAACCATGGCGTACATCAAAGAACCAACTGCTGAAGCATAAGGAACTTTCAACATCTCTTCTTTGTCTTTCTCACTTGTAGGACATTGATTCGAACTAAGCTTGAAGTGACCTGCAAGTGGACAACCAACCGGCTTTGCTTTATCCATGTTGAACCTCTCAAGAACTTTCTCAATGTAGCTTTCTTGAGTCAACCAAATCAGCCCCTCTTTGCGATCACGAACAATTTTCATACCAAGTATTTGCTTTCCCGGTTCCAAATCTTTCATAGCAAATGACTTGCTTAACTCCAATTTAAACTTGTTAATCATGGTAGAATCTTGACCCATAATTAACATGTCATCAACAGAAAGCAAAAGAATAATAAATTTACCATCGGAGAAATTTTTCACAAACACACAATGGTCCGAAGTGGTTTTAGAAAAACCATTATTCATCATGAAAGAGTCAAATTTTTTTGTTACCATTGTCACGGGGCTTGCTTAAGACCATACAAACTTTTTTTCAATTTGCAAACAAATTCTCTTTCCCTTTTTTCACAAAACCTTCTGGTTGTTCCATGTAAATTTCTTCCTCAAGATCACCATGAAGAAATGCGATCTCACATCAAGTTGCTCAACTTCAAGTTCATACTGCAGCCATGCCAAGTACAACCCGATAGAAGACATCTTCACAATTGCGCAGAAAAATCTCGTCAAAGTCAATACCTTTCTTTTGCCCAAAGCCTTTCACAACAAGACGTGCCTTGTACCTCAGATTCTTGCCATCATTCTTCAATTTGAAGACCCACTTATTTTACAGAATTTTCCTCCCCTTAGGCGATTTCACTAAATCATAAGTGTAATTTTCAAGTAAGGAATTCATCTCCTCTTCCATGGCCTTTTTCCAATCACCTTTCTGTGCATGCTCAATTGCTTCTTGGTAGCTCTCGGGCTCCCCTTGATCAGAAATCAACACAAATTCATTGGGAGGATACTTTCTTGAAGGTTGTTGGTCCCTTATAGATTTCCTCAACTCAAGTTGTGGTGGCGGTTCTTGAGTTGGATGCTCTTCCTCACTTTCTGGCTCAACTTCATTAGGATTAGAATCATCCTCCACATCTTCAATAGGTGGCTGCACATCTCCCCCATTTTCATCATCCACCGAAGATGAAGGAGATGGATCCATGTCAATGAGATCACTAGTTTTTGGCTCCGGATGATCACCTTTGCCAAAGTCTTCAATTGTTTGATCTTCAAGAAACACAACATCACGGCTTCGAATGACTTTCTTGTCAACCAAATCCCATAATCTATACAAGAATTCATCACGCCCATAGCCAAGAAAAATACATTGTCTTGACATACTATGAAGCTTGGACCTCTCATCCTTTGGAATGTGAACAAAAGCTTGGCAACCAAACATTCTCAAGTGCTCATAAGACACATATTTATCGGTCCAAACTCTTTCTGGAACATCACCATTCAAAGGACAGCAAGGAGCCAAATTGATCACGTCAACCGCTGTCCTCATTGCCTCACCTCAAATTAGAAAATCGAACAAGTATGTTAATCTAACTCTCATATTGGTCAAAATTGTTTTAGTAGAAAACCAAAAACAAAAAATGGTCAGAATGATGAACTAGGGGCACAATTAAGTTAGGTTCTCTGCCTTTTCCCCATTGTCAACATACTTGCCAGAAAAAGGAACCATACTTCGCAAAAAAGGCACCATATTCGCCAGAAAGGGCATAACGGAAGCTGACAACTAAGGGTCGAAAGCTCTCTCATCCTCCAAGCAGCAAGGTATCAAGCTAAGTGCGAAGCACGAACTGGAAATGGAACTAGATGTTCGTTTCCCTCATCTGGGACGATCACGCTCAAATTGGTGTCCGACCCGGAATGGGGACATAGAAAACACAATGTGTGAGACCAATCAATTGTATACCTGACCGGTGAGACGTATTGTAATTCATCTCGGTCAAGATAAGCCAAGGGCATCGTCAACCGATGTCAGTTGCAGAGTTCAGATCTGCTGCACATCCGATCGCATCACAACCCCTCTGTGGGAAAGTTCACTGTTGTGAGCGAAAGAAAAAGAATCTAGTAGAATACCAGGGGCAAGAGCCCACAACTCCCTGCTTATCCATTAACCACCCAGGGTAGGGATAAAAAAATAAGAGAGATTGAAGAATAGAGAGATGTGCGCTGAGAGAAAAAGTGAGGAAAGGGCTTTTTCAAAGAAAAAGAGATTGAGTGCTAAAGTGATGTGAGAATCACAAATAAGAAAAGGTGGGAAACAATACCCTGAGAAGCTGTGGGCTCCCCGTGAACTGAGGTCTCTCGCCAATGGAACACATCTGAGTGTTGTGTGTGTGTTTTTGGTTTGTCTCGATTCTTGTTTGGAGTCGTTTCAAGTGTCAATAGATGTGTTTAGGTTATTTTACCTTCGTTTTCTTTTTGTTGATTCGTTTTGACTATGGTCAATCGTAGGCTCAATACCCAGTTGAGAACTCAAACTCAATTTCAAAAATAAATCGTTTTGTGCTCGGAGTGCTGTGCCATTCTCCACATTTGTGCAAAACAGGATTTGTTCTTTCATAAAACTGCATGGTTCAACCCAGGTCATGTGAGAACAGTAGAACAAGGACCTATCTGAAGCCACATGGGTTCCAAACTGCAAAGCAAAAGAAAGAAGGGAAAATTTGGAGCATCTGAGTGTGTTTCAAACTTCATTAATTTCTGAGATTGCATTCCAAATGTACCTCTTCAGGCCTTGTCAATGCTCCGAAGTATGAGTGTGCCTCTACCTCAAGCTCAAGCTTAAGCCTGCTTCAAGCCAGAATGGCAATTAGAAGTGCTCTCCTGAATATCATTCCTTGCCAGAGACATCTTGGCTGTGTTTGCAATGAGTTCCTAGGAGACCAACTGCGACGGTGGAAACTAGAGTTCGAATGGCGATGCCTAGAACGCAAAGGTTCAGGATTTTCGAGACTAAAGCCTGGTTTAAATACCCAGAGGTGTATCCTCGGCTTGAAATCTGTATGGCAGCCCCATAGGTTGAGGTAACGGGTATGCGCCTCAATTCTGGATACTGAACCAACCTAGTCTGTCACCCTGTTGGAGAATAGGGAAAGTTGTGAACATGGCCAGGAAGAAAAGTAGTACCTATGGTTTGGACGTATAACCAAGAAAAAGCAGAAGATCCCTAACAGCATAAGGCACGATATTGTATGTACAGTTCATTCAGAGGAACTCTAGGTAAGATCATTCATGTTCTTAGAGCTCCCTCTGTTGGTTAGAAACACTTGGGTACGCCCGGTGTTTACATCAACTCCCCTACTGGTTAGAAACACTCGAGTATGCCCGGTGTTTACACCAACACCTCGTTGGCTGGAAACACTCGGGTACGCCCGGTGTTTATACCGACTCCTTTGTTGGTTAGAAACATTCGGGTACGCTCGATGTTTACACTAGCATCTCGTTTGTTAGAAACACTCAGGTATGCCCGGTGTTTACGGCAACTCCTTTGTTGGTTAGAAACATTCGGGTACGCTCGATGTTTACACTAACATCTCGTTGGTTAGAAACACTCGGGTACGCCCGGTGTTTACACCGACTCCTTTGTTGGTTAGAAACATTCGGGTACACCCGATGTTTACACCGACACCCTTTTGGTTAGAAGCATTTGGGATGTGTGTCCGACACTTATACCATCCCGTTGGTTAGAAACACTCGGGTACTCCCAGTATTTACACTGAATCCTTTGTTAGTTAGAAACACTCAGGTACACCCGGTGTTTATTCTGATTCCTTTGTTGGCTAGAAACCTTTGGGTACGCCCGATGTTTACACCGGCACCCGTTTGGTTAGAAGCGTTTGGGATGTGTGTCTGACGCTTATACCATCTCATTGGTTAGAAACACTCGGGTATGCCCAGTGTTTAAACCGACTCCTTTGTTGGTTAGAAACACTCGGGTACGCCCGGTGTTTAAACCAACTCCTTTGTTGGTTAGAAACACTCGGGTACGCCCAATGTTTACATCGACTCCTTTCTTGGTTAGAAACATTCGGGTACTGTGATAACCCTGTTCCGTATTATGCTAATTGGTCCTTATTATGAATGTAATTATGTGTTTGATATGGATTTGTGTGCCATTTATGTGAAAATATGTGGTTTTGAATTTCTCTCTGTTCACCGTAGGAATATCTGTTTGAATATCTGCTTTGGAATTTAAATCGAAGGCCCTATCGGCCACAGAAACCGAAATTGACTGCGCCATTGTAATTGGCATAATTTTTAGAGCCTACGGTGAAATTTAATTGAAAATTTATTCGGATCAAATTAAATATATTAAATTAACGAAATGGTGCCCAATTATTTAATATTAAAGAAAGGTATTGAGAGGGAGCTTTTAAAGGGCCTTTATACACCCTCATTTTTGTTTCTTTTGAACTCAACATCTGAAATTATGCTCTAGAGAGAGGGAGGAGCCGAATTTAGTGAGAAGGGAGGCTCAAGGTAGAGATTTTGTAATGACCCCAAAAGTCATCATTATTTAATTAGGGGTTAATGTGTTTTAATTCAACTATATCTATTGGAATTGAGAATGTTTTTATCTTATTTTGGGGTATTGATTGAGGTGGTGGTATGATGGTAAAGTAAGATTGCACCAAATAATATAATCCGGATAGTTATTCTACGATTAGCCGTCACTCATTTGCCTTTTCTTTTTCTACACTTTGAATTTGAATGTGAGGTTAGAACCATTGGAAATCTTATTTCTGGGGCTTCAATTTGGACACAAGAACGACCTAGAACGGAGTCCCGATGAGAGAGTTATACCTATTTGAAGTTTTTACATCTGTGTTGGAAGCAGAGCCGCACGTGCGGGGAATAGCGCCGCACGTGCGGGCTGTGTGGGACAGCAACTCAAAAACGAGATTTTTGGCCCATTTCATACATTTTCTTTTCCTCTCTTCTTGTCCCCTCTTCAATGTCTGAAACCCTAGCTCCCAAAACCTTGATTTCCTCCACTTTTATCAACAAATCCACCATGGATCTTGCATCAAGGATGGAGAACAAGAAAGGGTCAACATTTCCAACCGATTGAAATTCAAATTTTTAGAGGATTCTTCTCAATCTTTGCTCCTTTGCTTGATTCTTGAGGTAGGGGTCCTTATTCCCTTTCAATATTTGCATTCATGGATGGAATTATGAAATTTTGTGTATATATAAACAAAATCTATAGTTTTGAGCATATTATGTCCAACTTGAGAATTGAGGGTTTAGAGTTGGAGATGTTGGAAGTTAAATTGGTGGGTTAAAATGATGGATTGTGACTCCTAGATGTATAATCATTGGGAAAATTGGAATAAAAAGTAATGGGTTAATAAGTTTGTATTTTTCTTGAAATTTCAATATTTTCTTGAAACCCTAGGTTGATTAATGATGATAACCAATGAATTGACTCAAATTGAAAGTAGAGTAATGAAATTGAGGTATGGAATTATATGTGTTCAAGTTTAATTGGAATTTGGAAATGTTTGAAAATTATGTTTAAAATTTGCGAATGAATTATGTTATAAACATTGTAATACATGCTGTAATGTGAAGGGAAAATTGGGGAAATAATCTATTAATGATATGGATGATATGAACTCGGTTTTGGAATGTTGAAATGGAATTCAAAGATTTATTTTGAATTATGTTAAATTACAAATGATGTTGATGAACTAAGTGATATTGACTTTGTTGGATTATGTTGTGTTGACTCATAGTGAATTGATTGGTGTTGTACTATGATGAATTATGTTTGAATTATGTGAATTGTGTAGGGTCAGCTACAGGGGCGGATCAAGCACCTGAACGCTGTGAGTAGTAGTACTTTGATGTACCTTTAACCATATATCGTTATTGATGTTAAATCTTCGTCGTAAAAATTATGCTTACATATATGTTATGTATACTATGTGAGAAACACTGTGACATTATGGAAACTTCAAAAGAGTTTGTGAAGTTATGTGAGAAACATTATGAAATTATGAAAACATCAAAAGAACTTGTGAAATATGAAGTTATGTGACCAAGGGCCATTTGTGAAGATCAAACCTATGTGGCCAAGGGCCGACTTGTGACTCATAAAGGGCCGAAGGCCGATGTGATAAGTTGTGAATCTATGAAACCCAAAGGCTATTGTGAATGTGTGAACCCCTCAGGCCAAGGGCCGAACTGTGAAATTGTGAAACCAATAAAGTGATCTGTAATCTAATGAAAATGTGCTTACTTTTCGTTACTACTTATCAGGAATGTCCTGTTAACTTTACATTAATTATGTCAACTCATGGGAATGGTGTAACGGTTACCATTAGAACTCTATTAATTACAAGGCAAGGCAACTATGTTAAAATATAAGAATGATTGTGTATGCTATTGATTAATAGAGCACGTAAAGTAAGTCATTTACCCAAAAGAATTTATGTTCATTCTTGAAAAATGGATTCTGAGTAAATATAAGAGTAGCTATGTGTATCCATATGAATTGAAGTTATTTTGCTATGTTGCTTATAACTTGGAAGTTATTCAGAATCTACGATATAAGTGCAAAGTTTAGCATCATTGTGTGACCCTCATGAGAATGTGAATTAGTCTCTCATTGTTAAGCGTACGATAATGACATGATACAATAAGAAATGCTCTAGTCATGATATGTTCCGTTTGAATTAATGAATGATGTTCAAGTATGTTTCAGGCATGTTTCCAGTATGTTACAAGTTCAAGTATGTTCAGGTATGTTTCAAGTATATATTACAAGTTTAAATATGCTACAAGGTCAAATATGTTTCAAGGGCTTTACGCCACATGTTTCAAGGGCCTTAGTGCCATATGTTACAAGGGCTTTATGCCACATGTTTCAAGGGCCTTAGTGCCATATGTTACAAGGGCTTTATGCCACAAGTTTCAAGGGCTTATAGCCACCATGTTTCAAGAGCTTATCGCCACCATGTTTATGTTGCAAGATTGAACCTAAGGCCGTTATGTACTTAGCACAGAATCAGACTAACTATGTGAACTCTACATCTTTATATGCATTGCTATGTGTTATGTTTCATGTTAAGCATCGTTTTATTTATGTATTACTATTCACTGAGCTCGGCTCACTCTCTGTTATGTCTGTTTCTGTAGGTCACCAATTAGGTGATCAGTCCTAGTCGTGACGCCGCTTTCTTTTGTCAACCTTCGTATGTCCAGGCACTATACACAACCATTGATTTTGTTAAGCTGATAAGATGTTGGCTTGCTTTTTGAATGTCTATCTAAGAGTGATGTATATAGCTTTCGTGTTTTTGTTTATGCCAAATAATAGGGCTGGGTCTGTATATATGTATGTATAAAACCGATGTTCAGGTGTATGTTTTAGATTTTATTTGTTTGTTAAAAGTTTGTGATCCTGGCATGATAGTAGTAGCACGATGGAGTTTGTTTCCAGTGTCAAATTTTGATATTTAGTGCTTCCGCTCAGGCCCCATATATAGATATGTAAAACAGGTTAAGTGTCTGTTTCTAAAGTGGTCATGCCCAAACTTCTAGGGGCGGGTTTGGAGCGTGATAGATTTGGCTAGGGAACTTGGTGATCTTGAAGGCACACTCAAGATTTGATCATACATTGGGAAGATTGAGCTTCTAGGTGAGTAATTGGTTAGGAATTCATGAGTTTAATATTGTAATTTTGTGAATTCAAAGTTGATTGGTGATCAAGAACAAGAATTGTGTTTTATTTGATGAGTTTGAAGTCCATGTGTGCATTCATGTAGAGGATTCCTATGAAATTACATAATTTAGCATGTAATATGCGAATTATGAAAGACTGAGAGTTAGATCATACATGCAAGCATGTTTTTATTGAGTTTCATGAGAATGAACAGCAATTGCATCATTTGAAATAGAAATGAAGTCATAATTGACATGCATGTTTGATTATTAAAGATTTGGAGCTTATATGAGAGTTGGATGCATGAGCCATGATTAATTTTGAAGAATTGGACCATGATTTTGAATGATTGGCCTCATGTTGTTTACATCCATGTGCTATATATTGTATTTGCATGTTTTGAAACCAGAATTGTGGGTTTTGGACCTTTGAAGGTCGAATTTGAGCTCAAGAACAAGTTCGGGAAAACCCAGAATTCTTGACGTCCGCTCGAGCGGGGGAACCGCCGCTCGAGCGTAAAATACGAGCTCCCAGTATTTTTACAGTCATGGATGTCTGCTCGAGCGGGGAGCTATGTGGAATGACCTTTAGCTCGAGCGCTCGAATTCACACTCACGTGTAAAAAAACGACGTAACCAGAACTTTTGCAGACCTAATGGGTCCGTTCGAGCGGGGACCCCAGTTTCTGAAATTTTGTAAATGCGTTCTATGTTTCGTTTGCCATTCCCTTTCACTTCTAAGTACTCTTGGGCATGCATTAAGCATTGTAAATGAGTTAAAAGGATAAGAATGAAGCCTAAAGAGGAATATGTGAATTAAGAACGGATTGAATTGTTTGTGACCCATTGTGTTCGTGGAATGTGTAGGGTCGAGCTCCAGGGCGAATCATCCCGCCGATCACCGTGAGTAATATCTTCATAAAGATATCTGAAGTATGTTATTTGTCCAATTGCTTACTCCTATGTAAGTCTGATAAGTTCATTAATTTGAATAGTGGACAAATGTTTGCAATGCCGAATGAATGGGCCAAAGGCCAGTTTGACATGAATGAAAGAATGAATAGGCCAAAGGCCAGTCTGGCATGAAAGATGGAATGATTGGGCGAAAGGCCAGTTTGACATGAATGAAAGAATGAATGGGCCAGAGGCCAGTCTGACATGAAAGATGGAATGAATAGGCCAAAGGCCAGTTTGACATGAATTGAAGAATGAATGGGCCAGAGGCCAGTCTGACATGAAAGATGGAATAAATGGGTCAAAGGCCAGTTTGACATGAATGAACGAATGAATGGGCCTGAGGCCATATGACACGAAGGAATTGGGCCCGAGGCCGTATGATTTGTTTGGAACCGCAATCACTTGACCTATATTTATATATATGCTAGATAGAAATGCAAATTGGGCGCAAGGCCATTTGAAGCATGTTGTTCTAAATACCGCTTGTGTAACTTCTTTATTTGATACTATTCACTGGACTTTCTCTCATTCTCATTCATGTGTCTGTAGGTGAGCCAAGGGAGGTCTAAACCTAGCCTCAGTGAAGTTTGTGTGGAACAACCTAGGTTTTGAAGAGACAGCCCTTACGTCTCACGCACGAGACTCGTCTTTGCCCTTTTGCTATCTTGTTTTATTTTGTCATGTTGGAGAGGACTGTTGTCATGACCCGAACCCGCCCCTATGGGTTAAGGACACAACCGGCCAGTAATCCTAAGATTACCTACGGCCTCAACTAAAACAAATGCAACTCAACAGAGTAAAGGGGCCAAACGGAAGCATAAATTTAAAACTTTGTCCACGGAGTCGTGCTTATATGCACATCAAAACAAACCACTTACATATACGTTAACAACCCACATCAAAAGTACAATACCATAAAATTCTTTACAAACAGGATTATCCAAACTGGGTCAACCCATATCAAAACTATACACAGATGTACACAAAGTCCTTGCCAACAAGACAAACTATAATTGCATAACAAAATGGCAAGGATGGGTCTCGTACGTGAGACACAAGGCTGACTCTCCAAAACTCATGTTGTTCCTTAAAGACTTCACTGGGACTGGGTTTGGACTTCCCTCGGCTCACCTACAACCACATGAATGAGCGTGAGCGATAGCCCAGTGAATAATATCGAATACATAAGTTACATAAGCAATTTGAAGAACAACATGCTCCGAACGGCCTTGGGCCCAATGCATATTTCTGCTTAACATATATACACTTATACAAAATTCAGATCCAATGACTGTCGTTCCAAACATACTGGCCTTTGGCCCAATCAGATTTCCATTCATGTCAAAACGGCCTTTGGCCCATTCATTTAGGTCAGAATGGCCTTCAGCCCATTCATTTTTGTCAAAACAGCCTTCAGCCCATTCATTTACGTCAAAACGGCCTTCGGCCCATACATTCGTGTCAAAACGACCTTAGGCCCATTAATTTCTATCAAAACGGCCTTCGGCCCACTCATTCATGTCAAAACGACCTCCGGTCCATTCATTTCTATCAAAACGACCTTTGGTCCATTCAATTCTATCATGTCAAACTTTTGTCCACAATCCCAATTAGTAACTCATAAAGCTTATAAGGGAAATAACAATTGGACATTGATAAGCTTTCAAATATCAATATTACTCACAGTGATCGGCTTTCGGATTTGCTCTGGAGCTTGACCCTACACATTTCATGAACACAAAAGGGTCACTAACAGTTAAATCTGTTCTTTAATTCACAAATTCCACTTTAGGCTTCATTCTTATCTCATAACTCATTTACAATGTTTAACACATGCCTAAGAGTGATTACAAGTGAAAGAGAATGGAAAACGAAACACAGAACGCATGAACAAAATTTCAAAAAACAGGGTCCCCGCTTGAGCGTGGACTCCCCCGCTCGAGCGAACCCAAGAGGCCTGTAAAAGTACTAGTTACTTCAAAATTAAGCTCGAGCATGAGTTAGGGCGCTCGAGCGGAAGGCTTGTCTACAAAAACTCCCCGCTCGAGCGTGAGATATCCCGTTCGAGCGTATATCCAACTCTGCAAAAAGTGCTGGGAGCACAATTTCTCTGCTCGAGCGGCCCTTCCCCCTGCTCGAGCGGAAGTCAAAATTCTGGAAATTCCAGGTTGTGTTCTTGAGCTCCAAATCGATTTTCCAGCTACATTACTTGCATGCAATGGCCCAAATCTCAAATATAATCATACTAACATGGCACCAATGCAAGACTATAACATTATGAGGCTCAATTTCTTGATTTATCTACATGCATGTCCCAAAATATGCCAAACTCAACACCAACATAATAAACTCATGCATTCAAGCTCATATCTTCTCAAGTGGTACATGCATGTGATGAATTGGCCACATTCTCAACTTAGATAACACAAACGGTGATCAAAACATGAGTTTCCTTTAACATTTCACATGGATTATACACAATTGTGTTCAAACATGCAATTTCAAAGTAAGTCTTTACATGCATGCACATATTAAGCTTCAATTCAACAAATCCAACACAATTTCATTTCAATCTCACTCTTGATCACCAAATTAGCTTGAACACACAAAATTACAAACTATAATCCAAGAATTACTCACCTAGAAGCTTTGATCTTATAAGCTCTAGTCAATTCTTGAGCTAAATCTCCAAATTTCCAAGCTTTAAGCCAAACCCTCAATCTCCTACTCTCTCTCTTCTTCCAACCGACCCTCTCTTCTCTTCTTTGAGTTTATCATCAGTCAAAATAAGGCTAGGGAGGGAGAGATTGAGTGTTTTAAAGCCCTGACAACAAAACCCACTAAGGCCAATATTAAAATAATAAATCAGTTGGGCTCTAATTCAACAATTTAATCGATTTAATCTGACCAGAATCAATTTCTAATTAAATTTCACCATAGGCTCTAAAAAATTATGCCAATCACAATGGCGTAATCAATTTTGGGTTCTGTGGCCGATAAGGCCCTCAATTTAATTCCCGAAGTAGTAAAATCAAATAGATATTCCTACGGTGAACAGATAGAAGTTCAAAACCACATATTCTCACATAATTGACACACAAAATCATATCAAACACATAATCATATTTAAATTAAGGACCAATTAGCATATTACGGAACAGGGGTATCACAGTCTTCCCCCTTTAGGAAGTTTGGTCCTCTAAACTTAATTTACCTTCGTCGGTAAACAAATGTGGATAGCGTAAACGTATTTCCTTCTCTTTTTCCCATGTAGCATCTGTCCCATAATGTTCCTTCCATTCCACTTTTACCATTGGGATGGATTTGTTTCTCAATTCTTTCACTTGTCAGTCAACAATTCTTTCCGGTCATTCAGCATATTCCATATTTTCATCAATAGCAACTCGGTGATGATCAATCACATGTAACGGGTCTCGAAGGTAACCCCTCAACATTGACACATGAAACACATTATGGATTTGCTCGAATCCCGGTGGCAAAGCAACTCTATAAGCAACTGGACCGAGTCTCTTCAAAATCTGGAACGGCCCAATGTAATGGGGTGACAACTTGCCCTTTTTCCCAAATCTGACTTGGCCTTTCATCGGAGAAACACGAATGAACACATGGTCACCGACCTCATACTCAAGAGGTCTTCTCTGAACGTCTGCATAATTCTTTTGTCGGTCCTGAGATGTTTTGAGCCTTTGACGAATAGTCTTGATTTTCTCAGAAGTGTCTTGTACAATTTCTGGCCCAAGCAAAGCTCTATCCCCGACCTCTGTCCAACAGATAGGTGATCTACACCTCCTACCATACAAAGCCTCGTATGGTGCCATACTGATGCTGGAGTGGAAGCTGTTATTATAAACAAATTCCGCAAGTGGTAAATAATCTTCCCAACTCCCCTGAAAATCCAAGGCACACATGCGAAGCATATCTTCCAAAGTCTGTATCGTTCGTTCTGACTGCCCATCTGTCTGCGGGTGAAACGAAGTACTGAACCTTATTTCTGTTCCCATAGCTTCCTGCAAACTTTTCCATAATCTAGATACAAATTTCAGATCTCTATCCGACACAATAGATACCGGAACTCCATGTAAATGGACAATTTCATCAACATAAATAGTAGCCAATCTATAAGCAATAAATGTAGCTTTGACAGGCAGAAAGTGTGCAGATTTAGTCAGTCTATCAACTATAACCCAAACAGAATCCATACCTCGAGAAGTCCGAGGTAGGCCAACAACGAAATCCATAGTCACATGCTCCCACTTCCATTCAGGAATAGGGAGAGGTTGAAGTAGACCACCTGGTTTTTGATGTTCAGCCTTAACTTGCTAACACTGTAGGCACTTGGACACATATTCTACAATCTCTTTCTTCATTTTTGGCAACCAATAGGTTTGTTTCAAATCCCGATACATTTTATTGTTACCCGGATGCATAGCAGATACGGACCTGTGGGCTTCATCTAAAACCCTCTTCTTTAGTTTCGGGATATCTGGGACACATAACCGATTTCGGAGTTTCAACATTTCATTCTCAATACTGAATTCTACTTTTGGGCTTGCCTCGAATTCATCAATCACTTTCTTGAGGTACTCATCCTTTTTCTGTTTCTGTTTGATTTCATCAATAATCGCCGGCTCGGCTGTAATAGCGGCTATCAATCCGCCCTGTTCACATATTACCACTTCAATTTCAGACTTCTCAAAATCTTGCAAGATCTCTCTCTGTTCAGTAAGCAAACAGGCCATACTCCCCGTTGATTTTTTGCTCAAGGCATCAGCAACTGTATTAGCTTTCCTAGGGTGGTACTGAATTTCTAGGTCGTAATCTTTTATCAGTTCCAGCCACCTTCTCTAACGCATATTCAACTCTTTTTGCGTGAAGAAGTATTTCAGGCTCTTATGATCCGTGTAGACTTCACACTTTGCCCTATACAAATAATGCCGCCAGATTTTCAAAGCAAAAACGACTGCGGCCAATTCTAGGTCATGTGTTGGATAGTTCTTCTCGTGTGGCCTCAACTGCCTGGAGGCATAAGCAATAACTTTTCCGTTCTGCATTAACACACAACCCAAACCCTTATAAGATGCATCACTAAAAATCACAAAATTTTCCGTACCTAAAGGTAGTGTCAAAATTGGTGCTGTGGTCAATCTTGTCTTCAATTCATGAAAGGCTGATTCTCTTTCACTATTCCACTCAAATGGTTGTCCTTTACGTGTCAATTGGGTAAAAGGTATTGCTAATTTCGAAAAGTCCTTTACAAACCTCCTGTAGTACCCAGTTAAGCCCATGAAACTGCGAACTTCTGTCACATTTATGGGTGTAGGCCAATTCAAAATTGCCTCTATCTTCTGCGGGTCCACTGAAATTCCTTCCTTGTTGATCACATGCCCTAATAAAACAACCTCATCCAACCAAAACTCACATTTCTTTAATTTAGCAAATAGTTTTCTTTCCCAAAGTATTTGTAAAACAGTCTTCAAGTGATGTTCATGTTCAAGTCTATCTTTAGAGTATATCAAAATATCATCGATGAAGACTACAACAAACTCATCAAGGTAGGTTTTAAAAATTCTATTTATTAAGTCCATAAATGCTGTCGAAGCATTAGTCACTCCAAATGGCATAACAAGAAACTCAAAGTGACCATACCTCGTTCTGAATGCGGTTTTCTCAACATCTTCTGTCTTAACTTTCAGCTGATGATACCCGGATCTTAAATCAATCTTAGAAAACACCTATGATCCCTGTAATTGGTCAAATAAATCATCAATACGGGGTAAAGGATATTTGTTCTTTATCGTTACCTTGTTCAATTCTCGGTAATCGATGCACAGGCGCAGAGTACCATCTTTCTTCTTCACAAATAACACTGGTGCACCATAAGGCGAAGTGCTGGGTCGAATAAACCCCTTGTCAAGAAGGTCTTGCAACTGTTCCTTCAATTCTTTCATCTCGGCGGTAGCCATCCTGTAGGGAGTTTTCGAAATAGGCTGGGTGTCTGGCACAGTTTCGATGGTAAACTCGATCTCCCTGTCTACCAATTCCCCTGGTAATTCATTCGGAAACACATCCGGAAATTCTCTAACAATAAGAATATTATTCAATTCAACATTCTCAAATTGTTCAGACAACACATAGCACAAATAACCCTGGCACCCTTTTCTGATCAGTTTATGTGCTTCCCTTGCAGATATCAAATAAGGTGGAGGCACTACCCCATTACCCACAAACACAATCTCTTTCTGTTCTGGTGGGTTAAATACAACACTTTTTGTCACACAGTCTATGGTGGCACAATACTTGGTACCAATCCATGCCCAAAATTACATCGAAATGTCTAAAGTTCAAGGGCAACAAATCTACATATAGGGTAGCATCCTCGATATGCATGGCACAAAACCAATATATATAATCACATAACACAGATTCCCCCAATGGAGCAAACACACATAACAAATATGGCAATAGCTCTAGGGGTCTATTCAGTCTAGATGCAAATGTATGTGTCACAAATGAGTGCGTTGATCCAGAATCAATTAATACAAAGGCATCCTGATTACATATTGAAATAGTACATGAGACAACGACATTGGCATTCCGTGTATCGCCCAGAACAAGTGTGAAAACTCTCCCCTGTCTCACTGTATCCCCTGCAGTAGCAGATTTCAAAGTGTTCCCCGGTTTTGGGATCGATGCAGTGGAACTAGCTGTTAGTTTCCCACTGTTCTGATTACATTCTCGGGCTATGTGCTCTTGCTTCCCATATTTGAACCAGGCTCCTGATGCACGGTAACAGACTCCACGGTGCCTTTTGCTACAAATATTGCACATGGGAGCTGTGTCTCGGGAATAACTCGAAGTATTTGAGGAGCCCGTGTTTTGCTTTTTCAAAAATTTCTTCTTCGAAAAGAAGCCTTGTCTTTTGTTGCCCTTCCATTCTGTTACTAGCTTAGATTGTCTAGCTATGTTAGCCTCTGATATGATGGCTCTGTCAAGCACCCCAATATAGGTCTCCAACTTCAGGACATTCACCCTCTCTAGGATGTCACTACGGAGTCCACCTTCAAAATGTCTTGCCTTCTTATAGTCCGTGTCAATTACATATGGTGCAACCCTGGCCAATTCAGTGAATTTGGCCTCATACTCAACTACAGTCATGCTGTCTTCCTTGAGTTCCATGAAATCTGCCACTTTCCTATCCCGGACACACTGTGGGAAGTACTTGTCATAGAATATTTCTAGAAACTTTACCCAGTCAACATCCTTATGATTTTCTCGCATCAGCATCCACCATCTTCTTGCTTCGTCTTCTAGCATAAAAGTGGCTAGAAGCACTTTCTGAGTCTCTGAACAGGGGAACACTTCAAATAATTTCTCAATGTCGGGGACCCACGCTTCAGCCTTCAGCGGATCTAATCCCCCGTGAAACTGTGGTGGCTTCATTTTCTTGAATTCCTTGGTGAGAGCTATAATCTGGTCATCATTCTAATTATCTGGCATGGGTGGCTGTAGGCGTGCCCGCGGAGGGCCTCGTGCTACTACAGTTCGGACTCGCGATTTTTGTTGTCGTGGTTCTTAATCTGAACCAAAGAGTCCAAATCTGGCAAATCGTTTTGAGAAACAGATTTTTGAAAAAGTAGTGCCAAACATGGACTGCTTTGCCAGATACAGAGTCACCACCTAAATGTTTTAAAATGGGAGAATTTAGGAAACCCTGACTCGGTGCCGAAGGCCACATGTCCATCATCACCGGAGTTGTCTCGGCTCGGGAGCTTGGGTACGATCGGGGAAGGTCAGCTATGAGCACCCCCTTTTCGCCCGGTCCGAAGACCGGCCTCTACTAACCATGATATCCGATTTTGAAAACGTTATGTGTTCTTATTCCATTTATTAGCCTAGAATTACTATGTTATGCGCGCAGCAAACAAGTATAGACTAGATTGCCTAATTTGGAAAGAAACATTGCATATCCGTTTGTTTTGAAAATGCTTTGGAATTTGCTATCGCAAGTAGGCTAAAACACGGATTTCAATGAGTTTTTTCCAACTCAAACAATCCAACCTCCACCCACAGGCATTCAAACAGTTTAACACATAAGCATTTAGCCGCATGGCAGGCATACTGTCATGGCAACACTCACACGCATGCGGGATGCTAAAGCGTAAATACTTACATCGTACTCCATGCCAAAACAGTAAACTAGTTAGTAAACATGCGTGTCCTAGTTCATGTTAAAAATGGCTATGCATCACATGCAAAAATGCAATCTAGGCAGGTCGGCTAACCCTAAACATGGCATGTGAAATGCGGTCAACTACCACATATTCAATTTGTGAATTGAAGTACAGATGCAGTTAGCGTGATGTACCGAGCCTAATGCATGCAATACAAATGCATGGATGCACACATGCATAGCATAAGGTATGCTAAATTAAACGTGCCCTAATCTACCATCATAAGCAGGTAAATAAAAGGGAAGAAAGAAGTGGGGATTGGAAGACATGCACCCACCCACGCACACTTATTACAGATTTGCCCTCACTCGGAGGGGCCAAATAAATATTACAAATTATTAACTACGCAAGCTAATTAAATATTACAAATTGCCTAATCAACTAAGCAAATTAACTAAAACTAAGGAAAACAGAAAATCGCCTCGGGAAACGCGCCGTCATGCATAGGCTGCCTCTGTTTTCCCTTTTTTACTCCTCTGGAGGTTGCCAAAACCTCAGGGCTGCTTCCTTGGATGCTGAGAGACATCACCGGCTGCATGGAATTCCGCCGGCAGTGTGGTGTGGCCACCGGCACAAAACAAAGCTATCGGCAGGGAAATGATTGCCGGCCGGCACCTTACACTGCCGTCGGCAGAGTGTTCTGCAGAATCTGCAAATGACAGCAACAGAGGGCAAGGCAAAGCATGGCAGCACAATTCAAGACATATATGCACCAACCATGTCCCTTATCATGATAATGACTCAAAGGGGCATATGCCTCGATTCTCAGACCACCAATCACGCATTTCCATGCATGATGGCCCAAAGAACCAAGTATGCAACTTTCATGTCAAATGAAATGCAAACCAATCAAACAAAACTAAGGCCCAATTCCTATCATCAAGTCAAGGAACAAGGCATGCATGCAAGATGCAATGCAACCTAGGCATGCAAGCTAAGGATGCAACATGGCATGGCGATACACTTATGCAAGCATGCAAGCAAACATGAGGCAATGCTAGCCAATGAAAAGGTGGGCTTAGGCATGATTTAGGCAGCTCCAATAAGGCCTAAAACAAGGGCCAAAGTACCACAATGAGGACCAAATACACATGCACACATACATATGTTGAAAGGCTAACACTTAAGCACAAATTGAACAACCCTCAAACACATTTGAAAGGGGGAATCATGGACTAATTAGCATGCAACATAAGCATTGAAATCATGCTAAAACATGGTGCCAAACCAAGCAATAAATCAAGCCAAGCATGCAACAAATGGCCCAAATGCTCAAAGCAAACCAATAGAGTATTGAACTACACTTAGCAAGACCAAACATGGCATGAACTCATTGACCAAAAACAGAGTTTTGGACATTAATACAAGGCCTAAGGACCACTTAGATGGCATCCAAATGACTCAAAAACAAAGGCATGCATAAACACCAAAACATGGAGCATTGCTACACAAGCTTATGAGGCATTAAAGATGCATTCAAGGCAAACACATAGGCACGAAAATGGGACTGAAATAACATATAAGGTGACCCCAAATCACCAAATCAATGCAAAGATGTCATGCTATACATTCATATGCTCAAGGCAAACAAGCCCAAATACAAAGGAGCTATACCAAGCATGCCAAAATCAACCCAAACACTTATGGACAGACCTAAAACATGTCAAGATGAGCACAAAATCTTCACAAATGTAAGCCTAAAACATGCTAGAAACAAAGGCACACAACCTAAGACATGTTAAGGCATAACAAGGCATTACATGGCAACTACGCTAAGCATGCATGGAGTACCAAAACCAAGTAAAAACAGAGGCATAACATGACATATTAAGCATAAAAAGCAGCCAAGTCATGGTCAATACACCCTCAAACATAATGCTCTCTCAAGAGGCCAAAACATGCCCTTTTCAAGGACAACAAGGAGAGGGGTGGCCCTCTCCTTCTTGGGACTTCAAGGCATCACCTTCACCACTGAAATCCCTCAAGATTTCAGTGGTGAAGAGACCCCAACACCAAAATCCCGGAGTTCACACAAAAGGGCACAAAATGAGGCCTTTTCACGGCCTAAGGGTATTCAAACTTACCCAAACCAAAACACTCTTAACAAACAACCAAGAGGGCTTAAAAACAGAACTTTTTGTATTATACACAAAGCTCAAAAACGAATTTAAGATAGGTAGAAATACAATGCAAAAATGGGGTAAAAAGGGGTGAGATTCTTACCCTTGAAGCCTTCTTCAACAATGATGCTCCAATGGCCTTCCTTAGCTTGAATCCAACACCAAAAATTCAAAATCAGTCCTTTAGAACCTCACTTCCAAGAGGAAGGTGAAACACTAGGTGCTTGTGTGCGATAGTATGGACTAAAACACACACAAAGAGCACAAAAGAGAGGGAAAGAGAGATAGAATGTGTATCTAACCTTAACCCTAGAACTCAAACCCATACAATGGCTGTCTAAGCTCTCAAAATACTAAGTGTCTAACCTCAAAAGCTAAGAGACCAACCTCTCCCTTTATGGCACTTCTTGTCTTGTAAAGCTTACAAGACAAGCTTCATAAGAGGGAGATCCCTCCATACACGTGCATGGAGGGGAGCAAAAAGCAAGACAGCTATCTTAAAATATCTGCAAAAGCAGATGCACAGTATTCGGCCGGCCAAAAATGCCATCTTGGCCAAAAAGAGTGCCGGCCGGCACTAAATAGTGCTGACCGGCAACAAATAGTGCCGGCCGGCAATATACATTGCCGGTGGCAGCAAAACCTAGCCGGTGGCCTCTACCACTGCCGGTGGTGGGTGGGGATGGTCTACAAGCCCACCCTGCCTCTCTCAAAGGCAAGACAACAGTGTTTGGTGTGAAACCAGACACTAAACAGTCATGTTCGGAGATCTTGAGGCAAGGCCCGAGCCGAGACCTCTGGGAACTCCAAACGAACACAAACATGGATGATCACCGAGTGTTCAAACGGTGACGTCCAAGTCTTGAGGACGGTCAAAAATGGGGTGTCTACAGTGGCGCGAGGTGGAGGTGGCGGGTGTGGTTCTGCCACTGTTGTTGCCACTCCTGTTGCGTTCTAAAAGCCTCTGCCATTTCCTGAATCAGTCTTTCCATTCTGTCCAGTCTGGCAGTAGAAGATTCCTCTATCTCCTCACCTCTGGTTCTCACCATCTGATTAAACTTGCATTATATTTCACACAAAAGGTACGCAAGTATGCATACACTAAAGAGCACATATTTCCAGATGATTTGCAATGCAAGTAGTTCAACACTTACAACATCAATCGTTCATATCAAAACATTTAGGCATATAATCAATGCTTCCAAATTCATATTTATCACATGAATGCAATTCTCAATACGTCTCACCCCGGGAGATACAATACTTGTGCGGCTCGTCTGGTTGCACCAGCCTCAAATGAACCGCACATACAATATCGTGCCTGAAAAGAAAACAAACTTAACAAGTACAATATCGTTAGCAACATGCATGACAATGAAATGGATCAAAACGGATGCAAAACGATATGCAATATATACAAAACAATGTATAAACAATGCAAATGAAGATGCAATGTAATTGAAACAATGCAAAACAGTTGAATCACGAATCCAATCACGAGCGGTTCGAAACCATACCTATGTCAAATAGATTGATGGAGATAGCAAGTCTGTCTACCATAGAA
>NW_021025162.1:914322-937429 GCF_004153795.1 Camellia sinensis
ATATTAAGCATAAAAAGCAGCCAAGTCATGGTCAATACACCCTCAAACATAATGCTCTCTCAAGAGGCCAAAACATGCCCTTTTCAAGGACAACAAGGAGAGGGGTGGCCCTCTCCTTCTTGGGACTTCAAGGCATCACCTTCACCACTGAAATCCCTCAAGATTTCAGTGGTGAAGAGACCCCAACACCAAAATCCCGGAGTTCACACAAAAGGGCACAAAATGAGGCCTTTCACGGCCTAAGGGTATTCAAACTTACCCAAACCACAAAACCCTCTTAACAAACAACCAAGAGGGCTTAAAAACAGAACTTTTTGTATTATACACTAAGCTCAAAAACGAATTTAAGATAGGTAGAAATACAATGCAAAAATGGGGTAAAAAGGGGTGAGATTCTTACCCTTGAAGCCTTCTTCAACAATGATGCTCCAATGGCCTTCCTTAGCTTGAATCCAACACCAAAAATTCAAAATCAGTCCTTTAGAACCTCACTTCCAAGAGGAAGGTGAAACACTAGGTGCTTGTGTGCGATAGTATGGACTAAAACACACACAAGAGCACAAAAGAGAGGGAAAGAGAGATAGAATGTGTATCTAACCTTAACCCTAGAACTCAAACCCTAACAATGGCTGTCTAAGCTCTCAAAATACCTTAAGTGTCTAACCTCAAAAGCTAAAAGACCAACCTCTCCCTTTATGGCACTTCTTGTCTTGTAAAGCTTACAAGACAAGCTTCATAAGAGGGAGATCCCTCCATACACGTGCATGGAGGGGAGCAAAAAGCAAGACAGCTATCTTAAAATATCTGCAAAAGCAGATGCACAGTATTCGGCCGGCCAAAAATGCCATCTTGGCCAAAAAGAGTGCCGGCCGGCACTAAATAGTGCTGACCGGCAACAAATAGTGCCGGCCGGCAATATACATTGCCGGTGGCAGCAAAAACTAGCCGGTGGCCTCTAGCCACTGCCGGTGGTGGGTGGGGATGGTCTACAAGCCCTACCCTGCCTCTCAAAGGCAAGACACAAGTGTTTGGTGTGAAACCAGACACTAAACAGTCATGTTCGGAGATCTTGAGGCAAGGCGCGCGAGCCGAGACTCTGGGAACTCCAAACGAACACAAACATGGATGATCACCGAGTGTTCAAACGGTGACGTCCAAGTCTTGAGGACGGTCAAAAATGGGGTGTCTACAGTGGCGTCGGAGGTGGAGGTGGCGGGTGTGGTTGCTGCCACTGTTGTTGCCACTCCTGTTTGCTGTCTCAAAGCCTCTGCCATTTCCTGAATCAGTCTTTCCATTCTGTCCAGTCTGGCAGTAGAAGATTCCTCTATCTCCTCACCTCTGGTTCTCACCATCTGATTAAACTTGCATTATATTTCACACAAAAGGTACGCAAGTATGCATACACTAAGAAGCACATATTTCCAGATGATTTGCAATGCAAGTAGTTCACAACTTACAACATACAATCGTTCATATCAAAACATTTAGGCATATAATCAATGCTTCCAAATTCATATTTATCACATGAATGCATCCTAGATCTTATCTAGACGCTTATTGCTCTTTTTGGACAAGTGCGTGAGTTATAACTCGTGCTCTGATACCATTCTGTCATGAGCCCCGAACCCGCCCCTATGGATTAAGGTCATAACCGGCCAGTAATCAGGGGATTACCTACAGCCTCAAACCAAAATAGACATAACTCGACAGAGTAAAGGGGCCAAACGGAAGCACAAATTTAAAACTTTGTCCACAGAGCCGTGCTTATATGCACATCAAAACAAACCACTTACATATACGTTAATAACCCACATCAAAAGTACAATACCATAAAATTCTTTACGGATAGGATCATCCCAACTAGGTCAACCCATATCAAAACTATATACAGATGTACACAAAGTCCTTGCTTACATAACAAAATGACAAGGATGAGTCTCATACGTGAGACAAAAGGCTGACTCTCCAAAACTCATGTTGTTCCTTGAAGACTTCACTAGGGCTGGGTTTGGACTTCCCTCGGCTCACCTACAACCACATGAATTAGCGTGTGCGATAGCCCAGTGAATAATATCGAATACATAAGTTACATAAGCAATATGAAGAACAACATGCTCCGAACGGCCTTGGGCCCAATGCATATTTCTGCTTAACATATATACACTTATACAAAATTCAGATCAAATGACTGTAGTTCCAAACATACTGGCCTTTGGCCCAATCAGATTTCCATTCATGTCAAAACGGCCTTCGGCCCATTCATTTATGTCAGAATGGCCTTCGGCGCATTCATTTTTGTCAAAACAGCCTTCGGCCCATTCATTTACGTCAAAACGGCCTTCGGCCCATACATTCATGTCAAAATGACCTTAGGTCCATTCATTTCTATCAAAACGGCCTTCGTCCAACTCATTCATGTCAAAACGACCTTCGGTCCATCCATTTCTATCAAAACGACCTTCGGTCCATTCATTTCTATCAAAACGACCTTTGGTCCATTCATTTCTATCAAAACGATCTTTGGTCTATTCATTTCTATCATGTCAAACTTTTGTCCACAATCCCAATTAGTAACTCATAAAGCTTATAAGGGAAATAACAATTGGACATTGACAAGCTTTCAAATATCGATATTACTCACAGTGATCGGCTTTTAGATTTGCCTTGGAGCTTGACCCTACACATTTCATGAACACAAAAGGGTCACTAACAGTTAAATCCGTTCTTTAATTCACAGATTCCTCTTTAGGCTTCATTCTTATCTCATTAACTCATTTACAACGTTTAACACATGCCTAAGAGGGATTACAAGTGAAAGAGAACGGAAAACGAAACACAAAACGCATGAACAAAATTTCAGAAAACAAGGTCCCCGCTCGAGCGTGGACTCCCCCGCTCGAGCGAACCCAAGAGGCCTGTAAAAGTACTGGTTACTTCAAAATTAAGCTCGAGCATGAGTTAGGGCGCTCGAGCGGAAGGCCTGTCTACAAAAACTCCCCGCTCGAGCATATATCCAACTCTGCAAAAAGTGCTGGGAGCACAATTTCTCTGCTCGAGGGGCCCTTCCCCCTGCTCGAGCGGAAGTCAATATTCTGGAAATTCCCGGTTGTGTTCTTGAGCTCCAAATCGATTTTCCAGCTACATTACTTGCATGCAATGGCCCAAATCTCAAATATAATCATACTAACAGAGCACCAATCCAAGATTATAACATTATGAGGCTCAATTTCTTGATTTATCTACATGCATGTCCCAAAATATGCCAAACTCAACACCAACATAATAAACTCATGCATTCAAACTCATATCTTCTCAAGTGGTACATGCATGTGATGAATTGGCCACATTCTCAACTTAGATAACACAAACGGTGATCAAAACATGAGTTTCCTTTAACATTTCACATGGATTATACACAATTGTGTTCAAACATGCAATTTCAAAGTAAGTCTTTACATGCATGCACATATTAAGCTTCAATTCAACAAATCCAACACAACTTCATTTCAATCTCACTCTTGATCACCAAATTAGCTTGAACACACAAAATTACAAACTATAATCCAAGAATTACTCACCTCGAAGCTTTGATCTTCTAAGCTCTAGTCAATTCTTGAGCTAAATCTCCAAATTTCCAAGCTTTAAGCCAAACCCTCAATCTCCTACTCTCTCTCTTCTTCCAACCAACCTTGTCTTCTCTTCTTTGAGTTTATGATCAGTCAAAATGAGGCTAGGGAGGGAGAGATTGAGTGTTTTAAAACCTTGACAACAAAACCCACTAAGGCCAATATTAAAATAATAAATCAGTTGGGCTCTAATTCAACAATTTAATCGATTTAATCTGACCAGAATCAATTTCTAATTAAATTTCACCATAGGCTCTAAAAAATTATGCCAATCACAATGGCGTAATCAATTTTGGGTTCTGTGGCCGATAAGGCCCTCAATTTAATTCCCGAAGCGATAAAATCAAATAGATATTCCTACGGTGAACAGATAGAAGTTCAAAACCACATATTCTCACATAATTGGCACACAAAATCATATCAAACACATAATCATATTTAAATTAAGGACCAATTAGCATATTACGGAACAGGGTTATCACAACTGTGGTTATGTTTATATATAGTTTTGATTGGCTAACTTAGACTTGAATGATCCTGTATATACAGAACTCTCTGTTAGTACATATTTTGATGTGAGTTATTAACATGTATATGTATGGTTTGATATGACATGCCATTTAAGCACAGCTCTAAGGACAAAGTTTTAAATTTGCTTCCGTTTGGCCCTTTTACTCTGATGAGTTATGTCTTATTTGGTTTGAGCCCGTAGGTAATCTCGTGATTACTGGTCGGTTATGTCCTTAACCCATGGGGGCGGGTTCGGGTCGTGACAGGTACGCCCAATGTTTACACTGACACCCCCTTGCTTAGAAGCGTTTGGGATGTTTGTTCGACGCTTATACCACCCCGTTGGTTAGAAACACTAGGGTATGCCTGGTGTTTACAATGACTCCCTCGTTGGTTAGAAACACTCGGGTACGATCGGTGTTTACACCGACTCCCTTGTTGGTTAGAAACACTCAGGTGTGCCCGGTGTTTACACTGACTCCTTTGTTGGTTAGAGACATTCGGGTACGCCCGATGTTTACACTGACACCCTCTTGGTTAGAAGCATTTGGGATGTGTGTCCGACGCTTAAACCACCTCGTTGCTTAGAAACACTCGGGTATGCCGGGTGTTTACATCGACTCCCTCGTTGGTTAGAAACACTCGGGTACGCCCGGTGTTTACACCGACTCCTTTGTCGGTTAGAGACATTCGGGTACGCCCGATGTTTACACCGACACCCACTTGGTTAGAAACGTTTGGGATGTGTGTCCGACGCTTATACCACCTCGTTGATTAAAAACACTCGAGTACGCCCGATGTTTATACCGACTCCCTCGTAAACACTCGTGTACGCCTGGTGTTTTCACCAACTCCTTTGTTAGTTAGAGACATTCGGGTACGCCCGATGTTTACACCGACACCCTTTTGGTTAGAAGCGTTTGGGATGTGTGTCCGACGCTTATACCACCTCATCGGTTAGAAACACTCGGTACACCCAGTGTTTACACCGACTCCCTCGTTAGTTAGAAGCACTCGGGTATGCCCGATGTTTACACCGACTCTTTTGTTGGTTAGAAACATTCAGGTACGCCTGATGTTTACACCGACACCCTTTTAGTTAGAAGTGTTTGGGATGTATGTCCGACGCTTACACCCTTTCGTTGGCTAGAAACATTCGGGTACTCCTAGTGTTTATACCACCCTGTCGGTTAGAAGCGTTTGGGATGTGTGTCCGACGCTTATACCACCTCATCGGTTAGAAACACTCGGTACACCCAGTGTTTACACCGACTCCCTCGTTAGTTAGAAGCACTCGGGTATGCCCGATGTTTACACCGACTCTTTTGTTGGTTAGAAACATTCAGGTACGCCTGATGTTTACACCGACACCCTTTTAGTTAGAAGTGTTTGGGATATATGTTTGACGCTTACACCCTTTCGTTGGCTAGAAACATTCGGGTACTCCTAGTGTTTATACCACCCTGTCGGTTAGAAGCGTTTGGGATGTGTGTCCGACGCTTATACCACCTCATCGGTTAGAAACACTCGGTACACCCAGTGTTTACACCGACTCCCTCGTTAGTTAGAAGCACTCGGGTATGCCCGATGTTTACACCGACTCTTTTGTTGGTTAGAAACATTCAGGTACGCCTGATGTTTACACCGACACCCTTTTAGTTAGAAGTGTTTGGGATATATGTTTGACGCTTACACCCTTTCGTTGGCTAGAAACATTCGGGTACTCCTAGTGTTTATACCACCCTGTCGGTTAGAAGCGTTTGGGATGTGTGTCCGACGCTTATACCACCTCATCGGTTAGAAACACTCGGTACACCCAGTGTTTACACCGACTCCCTCGTTAGTTAGAAGCACTCGGGTATGCCCGATGTTTACACCGACTCTTTTGTTGGTTAGAAACATTCAGGTACGCCTGATGTTTACACCGACACCCTTTTAGTTAGAAGTGTTTGGGATATATGTTTGACGCTTACACCCTTTCGTTGGCTAGAAACATTCGGGTACTCCTAGTGTTTATACCACCCTGTCGGTTAGAAGCGTTTGGGATGTGTGTCCGACGCTTATACCACCTCATCGGTTAGAAACACTCGGTACACCCAGTGTTTACACCGACTCCCTCGTTAGTTAGAAGCACTCGGGTATGCCCGATGTTTACACCGACTCTTTTGTTGGTTAGAAACATTCAGGTACGCCTGATGTTTACACCGACACCCTTTTAGTTAGAAGTGTTTGGGATATATGTTTGACGCTTACACCCTTTCGTTGGCTAGAAACATTCGGGTACTCCTAGTGTTTATACCACCCTGTCGGTTAGAAGCGTTTGGGATGTGTGTCCGACGCTTATACCACCTCATCGGTTAGAAACACTCGGTACACCCAGTGTTTACACCGACTCCCTCGTTAGTTAGAAGCACTCGGGTATGCCCGATGTTTACACCGACTCTTTTGTTGGTTAGAAACATTCAGGTACGCCTGATGTTTACACCGACACCCTTTTAGTTAGAAGTGTTTGGGATATATGTTTGACGCTTACACCCTTTCGTTGGCTAGAAACATTCGGGTACTCCTAGTGTTTATACCACCCTGTCGGTTAGAAGCGTTTGGGATGTGTGTCCGACGCTTATACCACCTCATCGGTTAGAAACACTCGGTACACCCAGTGTTTACACCGACTCCCTCGTTAGTTAGAAGCACTCGGGTATGCCCGATGTTTACACCGACTCTTTTGTTGGTGGTTACAAATTTTGTGAGCAAAATTTCCTCTCTCTCTCTCTCTCTAGAATCCTCTCTCTCTTGATTTTGTGCTTGAAAGTGAGTTTTCTCTACATATTTGTATACAACCCCTTGATCAAACTTGATCATCTTTGTGTTGAGACTCTTGGAGGCCTTGTTTGGGGTCTTGAGCTTGGTTTTGGCTCAGAACTTCAGATGTTTTGTTGTTGTGCTTCAAAGGTATAAGCTTGTCCCTTTTAAGCATTGTTTTAGTTAAGTTCTTAGCCATCCTTGTATGCTACTTTGAGGCTAGTTTTAACCTCTAAAAAAATCTGATTTTAAGGTTTTAAAATGGTGGTTTCAGCCTTGTTTGGTTAGGGGGTGGTTCCCCCCCCCCCCCTTTGCTCTTTGGCTTGCAAAGCCTTTAGAGCCACCTTTTATTGCTTTTGAAATAACCTTTTCCTGGCCTTTCGACCACTAAATTCCAAGGGCATTTCAGGGGTAGAAAGTTGGTTTTGTGGACCAAAATGGGAGGGGGTGGTCCCCCCTCCTCATGTCTTGTTTGCATGTGTAGTTGGCCTAAGAGGTGAGCATGTTTTTCTACCCTTTTGGGACTTCATCTCAGCATGTTTTAACTCTGTTTTGGTTGGTCTTGGTCATACGACTCATGCTTTGTATAGTTGTAGTGTAAATGGCCGTTATTAGCTTTGTGTTTTGAGGCTTGTAGCATGCTTTGCTTGGGTTGTTTGCATGCCATAGCATCATTTAGCATGTGATTTCAGAGCATATATCACTGTCACACTCTCACATATATCACTCTTTCATTTCTTTTGAGAGTTGCGCTTTGAGCCTTGTTTGTGAGCCAACATGCGAGCATGTTTTTCTTGCATTTCATGCTTCCATCTCAGCATGTTTTTGCCATTGTTTTGGCATGTTGTAGCTCTGTTTTGAGTTGGTTTGATCATTTGAGCTTGGTATTGCATGCCTCTAGTGTAGCGTCCTTCACTAGTTTTGATGCTTTTGGCTTTGAACATGTTGTGCATGTGTTGCTTGCATGTTTTAGCATTCTTTTTCATGCCATTTCAGCATTGAAATTTTGCAACGTCCCTCATTTCTTCACTTTTCCTTCTGTTTGAGGGTTCATTGGCCATAAGGTTGTGTTTAAGCGTGAGTTAGAGTTTTGCTCAAATGGCTTTAAGTCTCTTTTGAGGGCTCCTCCTAGTCAAAGGCATGATCTCTCTCATGTTTTATACCCTCCTTTGGTTGACCAATCTCCAATTAGAGGACAATCATCTTGGACAAACTAACTAAAAAATGGCTTGGTAATGCTAAAATGAGTAATTAAAATGACCCAAGTAAAACATGACCAACATAAGCATGTTATGTGTGCATTGGATTGTGTTCATCGGACGTTATATTGAACCCGAGGTAGATTGCTCCATTTCATACTCAAAGTGAGGAAATGAGACAATCTCCTTTGTCTCCATTGCCTTTGATCATCCATGACAAGGTAGTGGACTTGAGTCTTTGTTTCATATATTTATTGAATGTGTGCCAGTTGGATCCTTGGCCATCATGCATCAAAAATGCTTGGTTGGTGGCTTTAGATCCAATAGTCCCCCTCTTTTGATGTTTTAAGATGATAAGGAGAGGGTGCAGTACAAACATGTCCTAGAAAAACCCTTCATTTTCCTCTTTGTGTGCTTTGTTGCAGTTTGGTGTTACAGCACACCTGTGGCCGGCAGTGCTTCATTGTTGGCCGGCAGAACACTCCTTTGGCCAGCAGGTGGCTGGTAGCAAGCCCTCATGGCCAGCAGGCCACTAGTGCACTCCCCTGCAGTGATTTGGTAAAATGGTGCAGAGAGTTCTTAGAGTAACCTTGCAAATAGAGCCTCTCAAGAGCAAACCGGAGAGTTTTTCAGGACGAAAACCGAGGCATGCATCTTCTACTTTCCAAATAGAGCTAAGGCAGTGTAGTTTAAAGCTTTTCTTGTTAGATGGCATGAATTTGTAATTTAATTAATTAGTGTGCTAATTAGTTGAGTGTTGTAATAATTAGTAAGTAGTTTGCTAGTTATTCGATTTGGTTTGTAATAATTAGCCTAATTAGTTTACTTAGATTAATTCAATTAGCTTAGCTTAGTGTTAGCTTAGCTTATTCATTCGGACCCTCCTTCGAGAGGGCGCAATGTTGTAATAAGCGTGCGTGTGTGTGTGCGTGTCTTCCAACCCCACGTCTTTCTCCCTTTTATTTAACTGCTTTCGATGGTTAGATTAGGGCATATTTTGATTAGCATACCTTATGCTTGCATGTTTGCATCATTCATTTGTCTTGCATGCATCGGGCTCGGCGCATCATACAAACTGCATCGTATTTCAATACTTATTTGAATACATATATCAAATTGTTGCATTCATATGCCATTTTAGATATCCGAGCCTATTTAGTTGCATTATTGCATGTGTTGCATGAGGCATCTTAAACATAGTTAGGATCATGCATTGTTTCTAACTAGCTTTTGTTTTGGCTCGGAGTACATTATAAGTTTTACGCTTTAGCATACTGCATGGGATGTGTATGTTGCCATGATAGCATGCTTGCCATGAAGCTATGTGCTTAAATGATTAACTACATGAATGCCTATGGATGTAGGCTTTATTGCTTGAATTGGAACAATTCATCAAATGTCAGTTTTAAGCCCACTTTGCGAAATGGCAAATCATGTTTTAAGCCCACTTGAGGGTGGCAAATTCAAACCATTTTCAAAAACAAACATGAGTTGTTTTGTTCCAATTCTTCTGATTTTAGTCTATACTTGTATGTTGTGCGCATCACATAGTAAGTTAGATTAATAACCGGAATAAGAACACATGTGTTTACAAAACAACATATCATGGTTAGTAGAGGCCGATCCTTTGATCAGGCGAGTGAGGGTGCTCATTTCAGGACCTTCCCCTCTCGTACCCAAGTTCCTGAGCCGAGACAACTTTGGTGATGACGGACATGTGGCCTTTGGCATGAGTCAGGGTTTCCTAAATTTCCCAAAAATAAAATATTTAGGTGGCGGCTCTGTAATTTGTGAAAGCAATCCATGTTTGGGTCTTTATTGATCTAAAATCTGATTTTTCAAAATCATTTGCCAGATTGGACTCTTTGGTGTTTATCTGTCTCACATTGCACGTTGTGAGATTAGATTCAGAACCGTGACAGGAGTCCGAACTGTAGGAGACCAATTCGCGCCTCTTCGAAAGGGGGGGTGCGAAGAAAGTCGAGTGCTACAGTAGGTTTGCCCAACTTTGGCAAATCTTTGTTGAGCTTGTTAGCTCTGCAAATTAGGTTGGCAGGTTTGACCAACTTTGGAAAATCTTTGTCAAGCTGGTTAGCTCGGCAAAGTAGGTTGGCAAGGTTGACTAACTTTGGCAAATCTTTTTGCCGAGCTGGTTAGCTTCGCAAAGTAGGTTGGCAATTTGACCAACTTTGAAAAATCATTGTCGAGCTAGTTAGCTTAGCAAAGTAGGTTGGCAAGTTTGAACAACCTTGGGAAAATCTTTTGACCGAGCTGGTTAGCTCGGGAAAGTAAGTTGGCAGGTTTGACCAACTTTGGTAAACTTTTGTTGAGCGGGTTAGCTCGGCAAAGTAGGTTGGTAGGGTTGACCAATGTTGGAAAAATCTTTGTTGAGCTAGTTAGCATGGCAAAGTAGGTTGGCAGTTATCTCCAATTTTGGAAAAATCTTTGCCTAAGTTGGTTAGCTCGGCAAAGTAGGTTTGACTAACGTTGAAAAAATCTTTGACCGAGCTGGTTAGCTTGGCAAAGTAGGTTGGCAAGTTTAAGCAACTTTGAAAAATCTTTGTTGAGCTAGTTAGCTCGGCAAAGTAAGTTGGCAAGTTTGACCAACTTTGGTAAATGTTTGCCGAGCTGTTTAGCTCGACAAAGTAGGTTGGCGGGATGGACCAACTTTGGAAAACCTTTGTCAAGCTGGTTAGCTCGGCAAAATAGGTTAGTAGGATTCTAGCAACCCCACAATGTGATTAGTCAATAATCCTTAATTTAGAATGTATAACAAGTAATTACGATGAAATCCTAAGTTAATTGCCTGTGTTTTGTGGTAATTATATTTATATTTATCTATGGTAGTAATATCTATTTGAAATTCTGTTTCGGTATGCGAATTAAAGGCCTTATCAACATCCGATCACGAAATTGACTAAGTCTATGTGTTATTTAGAATTTTTAGAATTTTATGGTAAGTTTAATTAGAATTCAATTCAGAATCAAATAATTAGAATAAAATGATTAGATTTAATTAGATGGAAGTAAGATTTAATAGAACTAATCCAACTTAATTAAGCTAACTTAGTTAGACCTATAAATAGACCCCTTAAGTTGCTTATCATCCTTGGTCTCAAAAATGTGTGAAGGGAGAGAGTGAGTGAGGGTTATATGAGCTTAGGAATTTGTTGACTAAAATTCAGTTGATGACCTTAGGTGAGTAGTTGACTCCTAATCTTTGTATCTTCGTCATTAATGAAGAGAATTTGAGAAGGCCTTGTGATCTAGTATAAGAATTGAGCTAGAAATGAAGGAATTTATGTCATCACATGTATTCGTGCATATTTCTTTACATTTTGAGCTTAATTTTCAAGAATTCTCACACACATATAGTCATTCTAGCTTGGTTTTGTAAATTCATCAAGTTTCATACCATTTTACTTCAAGAGATCATGTTTTGGAAGTTGAGAACGTGAATCAATACATGCATGTTATATACATACAAAGTTGCAACTTAATTTTGAAGAATTGGAATGCTATTGGGGCTTGATTTTGTGAATTGAGCTTTATTCCATGTTTTTCCATAAGTTTCTACATGTTTTCTACACTTTTGGCTTAAAATGATGAGTTTTGATAAGTTAAAATTGGCTTTTGAACTTGAAGAACAAATCTAGAAATTCGAGAATTTGGTCGCACCGCTCTGTATACACCCCATTTTTTATCGTCCTCAAGACTTGGATGTTCTTGCAGGTATATCCAGTGACAAGTGTGATTGCTCGTCGAGCGCTCGAATTCCGCGGCGGAACGCCCCAAGTTTGAACTCTCCAAACCCTACATCAATTTTGTCTCATTTTTGGACCATGTGTTGGTCCTTTCAGCATGCTTCTTTAGGTGCACTGCCGGCCACTTTTGGGCACTGCCGGCCATCAATGAGACATTAACGGCCACCACTGATGGCCGGCCGGCCACCAGTGCATCAGTAGATATTTTTAGATATTTTGAGCCAGCTAGTGAGCACTAGTGCTCCCCTCCGTGTATGGAGGGATGAAGGCAAGATTTGGCTTGCATTTGTATAAAAGGGGAGGTCTCTCATCCATGTGAGGGGTTACAAATTCTGGTGAGCAAAATTTCTTCTGTCTCTCTCTCTCTCTCTCTCTCTCTCTCTCTCTTGTTTTTGTTCTTGAAAGTGGGAATTCGCTACACATTTGTTCTAAGACCCTTAACCAAACACCTTTACCTTGGAGCTGAGGTCTCTTGAAGCTTGGTTTGAGGTCATAAGCTTGGTTTGAGCTCCGAATTTGTGCTGTTGGTTACTGTGCGAAAAGGGTAAAGCTTTACCCTCTTTAAAGCTTTGTTTTAGTTGCTAGTTTGGCCACCTTTGCATGTTGTTTTTGGCCTAGTTTTCAACTACAAAAACCTCTATTTTTAAGGTTTAAAAATGATGGTTTAAGGGCTCTTTGGAGTTAGGGGTGGTCCACCCTGTTTTATAGCTTGTGTGCTAAGTTTTGTGCCATCTCTTAAAGCTTTTGAAACAATCTTTTCTTGGCCTTTTAACCACTGAATGCTAGGGGAATTTGAGGGGTAGAAAGTTGGTATTGAGGTCCAAAATAGGAGGGGGTGGCCTCCCCTCTTTGTATCTTGTTTGCATGTGTTGATGGCTTAACATATGTGCATGTATTTCTACCTTCTTGTAGCTTAGTTCAAGCATGTTTTTGGCTTTGTTTGACATGCTTTAACTCTATTTTTGGCCGGTTGGGTCACTTCTTGCTTGCTTTTTGCACTTGTAGTGTAATCATGCTTACTAGCCTAGCATGTTTGATGATCTAGCCTATCATTCTAACTTGTGTTAGCTTAACTCCAGCATGTTTTTGCTACTGATTTAGCATGCTTTAACTCCGTTTTAGGTGGTCTTGGTCATATATGCTTTGCTTTGTATAGCTATAGTGTAGTTGGCCTCACTAGACTTGTGTTTCAAGGCCTCCAACATGCTTTGCTTGTGTTGTTTGCATGCCATGACAGCATTTAGCATGTGATTTCAGTGCATAAACCTCTGTCACACTCTCACATATATCACTCTTTCATTACTTTTAAGAGTTGTACCTTATGCCTTGTTTATGAGTCAACAAGTGAGCATGCTTCTCTTGCCTTTTGTGCCTAAATTTCAGCAAGTTTTGGCTACTGGTTTAGCATGTTTAAGCTCTATCTAGGGCTGGTTTGATCATTTAAGCTTGTTATTGCATGCTTCTAGTGCAGTGGTCTTCACTAGTTTCAATGCTTTTGGCTTTTACCATGTTGTGCATGTGTTGCTTGCATGTTTTAGCATTCTTTTTCATGCAATTTCAGCACGAAAATTCTACAATCTCTCTCATTTCTTCACTTTTAATTTGTTTTGAGGGTTGGTTGGCTTTAGGGCAGCGTTTAAGCTTGAGGTAGAGTTTATGCTCAATGCCTTTAACTCTCTTTTGAGGGTTCCTCCTAGCCAAAGGCATGAGCTCTCTCATGTCATAAACCATCCTTTGGTTGACTCTTCTCTCATTAGAGGACTTTCACATTGGACAGTAATGTAAAATGTGTAAACAAGAATTGAGCAAAGTAAAACATGTGCAAGATAACATTTGTGTTGCATTGCATGTGTTTGGATCGGACGTTAATCCAAACACAAGAAATGCGAGACATTTCATACTCATAGTGATGAAACGTGTCATGTTTCTTGGTTTCCATTACCTTGATCATCTATGGTAAGGTAGTGGACTTGAGTCTTTGTTTTGTGCATTTATTAAAAGTGTGCAAGTTGGATCCTTGGCCATTATGCATAAAAAATGCTTGGTTGGTGGCTTTAGATCCAAGAGCCTCCCCCTCCTTTGATGTTTTCAGATGATAAGGAGAGGGTGCAATACAAACATATCCTAGAAAAACCCTCCATTTTCCTCTTTGTGTGCTCTATTGCAGTTTGGTGTTATAGCACACCAGTGGCTGGCAGTGCTTCATCATTGGCCGGCAGTGCTTCATTGTTGGTGGGCAGAACACTCCTTTGGCCGGCAGGTCATCGGCAGCAGAAAGCCCTCATGGCCAGCAAGCCACTGGTGCACTCCCCAACAATGATTTGGTAAAATGGTGCAAATAGTTCTTGGAGTAACTGTGCAAATAGAGCGTCTCAAGAGCAAACCGGAGAGCTTTTCGGGACGAAAACTGAGACATGCATCTTCTAATTTCCAAGTAGAGCTGAGGCATTATTGTTTAATGCTTTACTTGTTAGTTAGCATGGTTTTGTAATTTAATTAATTAGCATGCTAATTAGTTAAGTGTTGTAATAATTGGTAAGTAGTTTACTAGTTATTCAAATTGTTGTGCACTAATTAGTCTAATTAGTTTAATTAGATTAGTTAGTATAGCTTACCTTAGATTAGCTTAGTTGTTATTCATTCAGACCCTCCTTCGAGAGGGCGCAATGTTGTAATAAGTGTACGTGCGTGTGTGCATGTCTTCCAACCCCACGTCTTTCTCCCTTTTATTTATCCGCTTTCGATGGTTAGATTAGGGCGCATTTTGATTAGCATACCTTATGCTCGCATGCATGCATCATTCATTTGTCTTGCATGCACCGGGCTCGGCGCATCATTCAAACTGCATTGTATTTCAATACCTATTTGAATACATGTTTTACAACATGTTATCAAAGTGTTGCATTCATATGCCATCTTAGATAGCCGAGCCTACGTAGTTGCATTATTGCATGTCTTGCATTTAGCATCTTAACATAGCTAGGGTCATGCATGGTTTCTAACTAGCTTTCGATTTTGGCTTGGAGTACACTGTAAGTTTTAGGCTTTAGCATACTTGTATGAGTGTGAGTGTGTAGACGCGCCCGTGAGGGGCCTCGCGCTACAGTTCGGACTCAATTTTGTTTGTGGTTCTAAATCTGAACCAAAGAGTCCAAATCCGGCAAATCGTTTTGAGAAACAGATTTTTGAAAAGAAGTGCCAAACATGGACTGCTTTGCCAGATACAGAGTCGCCACCTAAATATTTTTTATGGGGGAATTTAGGAAACCCTGACCTCGATGCCAAAGGCCACTTAATTGAATAAATACATATTTTTTCCTGTTCAAAATCTTCTTTACTTAATTACCTCTAGGGAAGTCCTTAATCTGTTTAAGGCATAGAACTCAAGCATAAAGTTTGATCTTTTTATGTTTATTTGAAAAATTGTTTGAGTTTGTCGATCAATCATTATTAGTTGGGCTTGAACTGATTTTTTGCTAAAAAAGTATTGCATATGTATAGGAAGAGATAGAAGTCTTAAATGAAGAACAAATGGTTGATCTCTCTACACTATGAAATTACCTTTCAAGATAGACAAATTAGGGCCTGTTAGTTTCGAGATCACGTCAAAAACATCATGGGTTTTTTTTTTTTTTTTTTGTGTGTGTGTGTGTGTGTGAAAAGATGTGGAGTTTGTGCCACAATGGGGGTCTTGTGGGTTTTGATCACTGGAGTTTGAAAGAAAGAGAGTGAAAATGGTGCTTTTAAACCCACAATTTCCTACTCACGGATTTCAACGAGTGTTTCCAACTCAGACAATGCAACCTTCACCCACAGGCATCCAAATAGTTTATCACATAAGCATCTAGCCACATAGTAAGCATGTTGTCATGATAGCATTCACACGCATGCAATATGCTAAAGCATAAATGCTTAACGGGTACTCCAAGCCAAAACAATAAACTAGTTAGCCAACATGCATGGCCCTAGTTCAGGTCAAATTGACTAATGCAACACATACAAGATGCAATTAGGGTAGGCTCGGCTAACCTAAACATGGCATGTGAAATGTAATCAATTGATGCACGTATTCAGTTTGGAATTGAAATACAAATGCAGTTAGAATGATGTAACGAGCCTGGTGCAAGCGAGACAAATGTATGGATGTACGCATGCATAGCATAAGGTATGCTAATTTAAACATGACCTATTACTAACCATCAAAGCAGGTAAGTAAAAGAGAGAAAGAAGTGGGGGTTGGAAGACATGCACACACTCACCCACACTTATTACAAATTCGCCCTCGCTCGAAGGGATCGAAAGAATAATACAAATTAACTAACTCACAAACTAATTAATTATTACAAATCACCTAATTAATTAACAAATTAACTAAGCATAAGAAAAGCAATAAAAGGGGCCTTGGGAGGAAGGTTCGATGCGCGCGTGCTCGGGTCTTGCTCGGAAGTGCACCGCCATGCATAAGCTGCCTCTGTTTTCCCTGCACTGCCTCTTGAAAGACTGCCAAAGTCTCAGAATTGTTTCCCTGGGCATTGGGAGACACCATCGGCTGAGTAGAATAGCCACCGGCAGTGTTATGTGATCATCGGCTGTTGATGAAGCTATCGGCCCAGGAAGGATTGCCGGTCGGCACTAAACTCTACCGGTCGGTAGAAAATTCCTGCAGAATCTGCAATTGATAGCAACAGAGGGTAAGGCATAGCATGGTGATGCAATTCAAGCAATATATGCACCAATCCTATCCCTTATCATGTGTATGACTCAAAGAGGACATGGTCCTTGGTTCTCGGACCATCAATCGCGCATTTCCATGCGTGATGGCCTAAGGGACCAAGTGTGCACATTTTGATGTCAAATGCAATACAAACCAACAAACCAATGGGACTCAACCTCTATCATGATTTGGTCAAGAGGTAGAGCATGCATGCCAATGCAATGCAATCTTAAGCATGTTGACTAGTATGTAACATGGATAATGCAAGCAAGCATACAAGACATGCAAGGCATGAGATAATGCAACCAACAAGTATGCAAGGCACAATGTGGGTGTTTAAGCATGTAATCAAACATGTGACTTCATTCAATCATGCAAGTTCAACTATGCAACAACTCACCAATATGCTACAACATACAAGGAGTACATGCAACAAACAAAGAGGTGGACTTAAACATGATTTAGGCAGTCCTAACTAGGCCTAAAACAGTGGCCAAAGTGCCCAAAATGAAGGACTAACACACACGCGCACATGCATGCAATGGGTGTCCAATACTTCAAGCATTTAAAAGCAATTCTCAAGCACACTTAAGAGGATGCAAACATGGACTAACGTCATGCATTAAGCTCTGAAAATCATGCAAGAACATGGTGCCAAACCAAGCAAACAAGATAGGCTAAGCATGGGACAATGGTCCAAGATTCAAGGCAAGCTAAAAGGGGTATTTGACCACACTTAGCAAGATCAAACATGGCATGGATTTAATGACCAAAAACAGAGTTTTAGCACATAAAACAAAGCCTAAAAGACCACTTAGATGGCATCTAAATGGCTTGAATTCAAAAGCATGCACAAATGCACTTTCAAGGAGCATACAACACAAGCTCATAAGGCATCAAAGAGGCATCCAAGGCAAGCATACAAGCATGCTAAAGGGACTGAAATGATGCTACAAATGGTGCCAAACCACTGAAACAAAGCGAGTAATGCAAGCTATACTCTCACATACTTAAGGCCAACAAGCCAAAATGCAAAGGGGCTATACTAAACATGTCATGGCCGACCAAAATGACTAAGGACAGACCTCAAACATGGCAAAATAAGCACAAAAGCTTCACAAAGCTAAGCCTAAAATATACTTGAACAATGGTTTACAACCTAAGGCATATTAAGGCCTAAACAAGGCATTACAAGGTAGGTATGATAAGCATGCATGGTGTACCAAAACCAACTAAAAACAGAGGCATATCATGACATAATAAGCACAAATAACTGCCAAGGCATGGTCAACAAGAGCCTAAGCTAGGTGATCCCTCAAGAGGCCAAAAATGGTCCTTTTCAAGGACAACAAGGAGAGGGGGTGGCCCTCTCCTCCCTAAGACCTCAAGGCACCATCCTCACCTCTGAAATCCCTCAAGATTAAGATTTCAGTGGTGAGGAGACCCAAACACCAAAGTCCCGAAGCTCACTCAAAATAGCACAAAATGGAGCCCCTCAAGGCTTAAGAGGGGTCAAACAACCTCAAACCACAAAACAACTCGTAAAACAAACTATTTAGAGGGCCTAAAATAGAACTTTTTTATATTATACACTAAGTCAAAAAATGTTCTAAAATAGGCAAAAATAGTATGCAAGAATGGGAATAAAGGAACTATGTTTCTTACCCTTGTAGACTTCTTTCACAAATGAAGCTCCAGCAGCTTCTTAAGCTCCAAACCAGCTCCAAACTCTGAAAACAATCCTTAGAACCTCAATAGCCAGGGAATGTGTAAATAGTAGTGTTTGTGTGCATAACTATGAACAATACACCTAGAACACTCAAGAGAGAGAGATATAGAGATAGAATGTATATAAATTCTAACCCTAGAACCAGAGCTTCTAACAATGTTTTTTTTCTCTCTAAAATGTCTAACCCTAAGCAAGGGAGAGGGGAGCTCCTCTTATAGAGGGCCAATTTTGTAAAGCTTACAAGGTAGAGCTAACAAGAAGGCCATCCTCCATACACGTGTATGGAGGGAACAAAATGCATACAACTGTATTAAAATATCTGCAAAAGCAGATGAACAGTAGTCGGCTGCTCAAAATTGCCATCTTGACAAAATGTGCTGCGACCGGCAATATACATGGCCGATGGCAACAAAACACCAGCCGGTGGCCTCTGGCCATGGCTGTGATGTGTGGGGATGCCTCACAAGGCATTCCCTGCCCCTCCAAGGCAAAACACAAGTGTTGGTGCAAAACCAAGACACTAAACGCGAGTCGAGAGATCCTGAGGCAAGGCGCGCAAGCCGAGACCTCCGGGAACTCAAGACGAACACAAACACGGATGATCACCGAGTGTTCAAACGGTGACGTCCCAGTCTTGAGGACGGTCAAAAATGGGGTGTCTATAGAGTGTTACCATGTTTCGCATGTTTTCCATGAGGCTATGTGCTTATATGATTAACTACATGAATGCCTGTGGCTGAAGGCTTTATTACTTGAATTGGAACAATTCATCAAATATGAGTTTTAAGCCCACTTTGCGAAGTGGCAAATCATCATGTTTTAAGCCCACATGAGGGTGGCAAATCCGCGCGTTAGCCCACTTGAGGGTGGCACTTTCAAACCATTTTCGAAAACAAACATAAATTGTTTTGTTCCAATTCTTGCGATTTAGTCTATACTTGTATGTTGTGCGCATCACATAGTAAAGTTAGATTAATAACCAAATAAGAACACATGAGGTTTATAAAACAACGTATCATGCTTAGTAGAAGCTGATTCTTTGATCAGGCGAGTAGGGGTGCTCATTTCAGGACATTCCCCTCTCGTACCCAAGTTCCTGAGTCAAGGCAACTTTGGTGATGACAGACACATGGCCTTTGGCACGAGTCAGGGTTTCCTAAATTTTCCCAGAATAAAATATTTAGGTGGCGACTCTGTAATCTGGCAAAGCAGTCCAGTTTGGCATTATTTGATTCAAAATCTGATTTTCCAAAATGATTTGTCATATTGGATTCTTTGGTGATTTATCAGTCTTACATTGCACTTTGTGAGATTAGATTCAAAACCGTGATAGGTGTCCGAATTGTAGGACCAATTCGCGTCTCTCCAAAAGGGGGGCGCGCGAAGAAAGTCAAACGCTACAGTTTCTAGCGACTCTGCTGGGGATTTAGAGAACTTGACTCGAAACTCATAATATGTTGTTTTATTTACATTTATGTGTTTCTTTGCATTACATTTGCATTGGTGCGCCTAAGTCACAGTGTTTGCCATCTGCTATTCCTGAACGGTTTGCCAGAGGCTTTCTTGGAAAAGCATGCCATAAAGCTGACCAGTTGCGGGCTCTGCCACGATGGGAACACAAACCTTGGATCTGGACTACCGTCGTACTGTTTGATCCTCCTTTTACTTCTCGGTGTTAGGTGTGGGAGGTATATTAGGTTGTCTGGCTAAGGCACCCTTTTTGACCAATCGACCTAGTTGTATATCGCAAGCCATAGAGACTGTTCCAAACTAGGACAGGTTGCTTACCTGAATGTAGGATTGTTTGAAACCGCATGCATGCATAGTGAAGCCCTAGTTCCTGACAAAAATAGGACAGGGAAACCTTACCCCACTATAGGGGTGTTTGGGCTCTTACTTGCTTGATATGTGCTGTTAGGGTGTGTCTCTACAAGAATGTGTGTATCAGTTGCAAGTCTGGGTATCAGTCTGAGGATATCAGTGTTTGAGGGTATCAGTTTTGAGGCAAAAATTTAGGGGCAGAAATCAGTGTTTGAGTACAGATTGTCTAGCTTATGATATCAGCTGTGTGTTGTCTTTATCTAAGTCGAAATGCTGTCCGTTTTCTGATTGTTGTTTCCTTTTTTGCTTTATTTTTCTTTTTGCAAGATAGTGTTTCACAATTGCTTCCGACGAGGTAGATACCCCCCGAGCACTATGGACCAGAGGTAGAAGGCTTCACAGATCTGAGGATCTTATTGGAGGACAACCAGTGTTTGTTTCATTACCCCTGGTTACAAGATGGAGGGCAGTCAAGCATAGAGTACTGGTACAACAGTCACTAGTTCAGCGGTCATTATCTACTTCACTTGTGCACAGTTAGGCTGAAATTTCTATTTCTACCTCAGAAAGAGAAAATACACATGCTCAGACAAATCAGCACTTTACAGACAATATGCAGGAAATGATGCGTCAACTCCAACAAACTATGGAGGCCATGCAACGGGATGCTGCTCGCCAAGTGGACATTTCCACTCGTCAGACAGAGGTTGTAGCCCAGCAGGCAGAACTAATTGCTAAGCTTCAACAGTAGCAGCAACCACAACAAGAAGGAGCTTCTGCTTCGCACCCACCCCCACCTAGGGTTCCAATACTCGGGGATACAGCTAACGTCCAGGAGAATATGAACGTTCCAACAGGGCCAGTCCCACCTCAGATCTCTAAAGCACCGGCCTTCCCAACTGACACGCCGCTCAAATTTGAGGTCGATCCTACTACTTTGAAAGTAAGCAAGCTTGAAAAGCTATTCAAGTGAGCTCAGGGAGTCAACTCGATCCCAGACATAGAGGATGGCTACACGAATTCGGCGGTGACATTGCCGGATAGATTCAAAATGCCTCACATAGACCGCTTCGACAGCTCAGGCAATCCTATGGTTCATTTGAGGTTATTTTCAAATATTCTACGCCCGATGGGCTTGACTAGGTTGCAGAAATTATCCCTCTTTGGTTGGACCCTGTCGGGTATTGCGGCCATCTGGTATGCCAAGTTGGAGGATTCAATGAAAAGGAGCTGGGAGGAGATGTCTGAGGCCTTCATCGCCCAATATTCTTACAACACCCAAATCGAGGTCACAACTTGTGATCTCAAGGAAACCAAGCAAGAGCTGAAGGAGGGCTTCTCTGACTTTGTTACTTGGTGGAGGGCCAAGGCCTCCATGATGACCACCAGGCCAGCTGAGAAAGACCAAATAAGAATGGTCATGAGAAATCTGCAACCAAAGCTGATACAGAAGATGATTGTCTTACCCCTCCCCACCTTTGCTAACTTGCATGAGATAGGGGTACATATAGAAGATGCTATGAAACAAGGTCTAATTGACCAGGAAAAGAGGCAGCCCAAGAGGGCATTTACACGAGGTTCGAATGCAGCTACAAGTAGCAATGCAGCTGCAAGAACTTCTAACGTCTGCATGGTCACCACCGCGCCAAAAACAACTACACCCTTCACCGGCATATCGGGAGCCACCATACAACCTACAAACTACCCACCTACGGGCCAGAGGACTTTTACCCCGCTTTATATGTCTCTATCCAAAGCCCAGGGGGTTCTAATTAGAAAGGGGCATCTAAAGCCCCTAGAACCACACCTACTGCCAAATCTCCTCTCTCCTACACATAACCCAGCCAAGTATTGAGCCTTCCATCAGCAGCACGGTCATGACACCGACCTCTTATAGACTCGACTTTTTTTGCAATCCCCCCTTTCAGAGAGGTGCGAATTGGTCTCCTACAGTTCGGACTCCTGTCACGGTTCTGAATCTAATCTTACAAAGTGCAATGTGAGACTGATAAACACCAAAGAGTCCAATCCGGCAAATCATTTTGAAAAATCAGATTTTGAATCAAATAATGCCAAAACTGAACTACTTTGCTAGATTACAAAGTCGCCACCTAAATATTTTATTTTTGGGAAATTTAGGAAACCCTGACTCGTCCCAAAGGCCACGTGTCCGTCATCACCAAAGTTGCCTCAGCTCGGGAACTTGGGTTCGAGAGGGGAAGGTCCTGAGATGAGCACCCCCGCTCGCCCGATCAAAGGATCGGCCTCTACTAAGCATGATATGTTGTTCTATAAACACATGTGTGCTTGTTCTGATTTTTAGCTAACATACTACGTGATGTGCACAGCATACAAGTATAGACTAAAATCGCAAGAATTGGAACAAAACAACTCGTTGTAACAAGTCCGCGGGGGGGGGGGGGGTCGCTGCTACAGTTCGGACCCTCGATTTGTGTCACGGTTCTTAATCTGAACCAAAGAGTCCAAATCTAGCAAATCGTTTTGAAAAACAGATTTTTGAAAAAGTAGTGCCAAACATGGACTGGTTTGCCAGATACAGAGTCGCCACCTAAATATTTTTTAAAATGGGGGAATTTAGGAAACCCTGACTCGGTGCCGAAGGCCACATGTCCGTCATCACCGGAGTTGTCTCGGCTCGGGAGCTTGGGTACGATCGGGGAAGGTCAGCTATGAGCACCCCCTTTCGCCCGGTCCAAAGACCGGCCTCTACTAACCATTCTGGGTATACTCGGCAGTCGTTGGAGATGAACGCCTCCATGATGGGGATGCTTCAGCGGACTTTTGATCTCCTAGCCCTCTACAGCATTCCGGTATGTTCTTCTGACACTGGCCTCAAACCATTCATACACTGCTTCACATAATCTGATGCACGGCACAACACATGATACACTGATCTCACAGCATCTGACACACTGCATACA
>NW_021025162.1:940221-1010198 GCF_004153795.1 Camellia sinensis
ACCCTGCCTCTCAAAGGCAAGATGTAAGTGTTTGGTGTGAAACCAGACACTAAACGGTCGAATTCGGGGATCCTGAGGCATGGCGCGCGAGCCGAGACCTCCGGGAACTCCAAACGAACACAAACATGGATAATCACCGAGTGTTCAAACGGTGACGTCCAAGTCTTGAGGACGGTCAAAAATGGGGTGTCTACACTCGTGTTTGTTTTTCGAAAATGGTTTGAAAGTGCCACCCTCAAGTGGGCTAAGGCGCGGATTTGCCACCGTCAAGTGGGTTTAAAACATGATTTTGCCACTTCGCAAAGTGGGCTTAAAACTCACATCTGAAGAATTGTTCCAATTCAAGTAATAAAGCCTTCATCCACAGACATTCATGCAGTTTAGCATTTAAGCAGATAACCTTATGGTAAGCATGCAATCATGGCAACACTCACACTCATGCAAGTATGCTAAAGCGTAAAACTTACAGTGTACTCTAAGCCAAAACAAAAGCTAGTTAGAAATCTTGCATGACCCTAACTATACAAGATGCCTAATGCAACACATGCAATAATGCAACTAATAGGCTCGGCTATCTAAGATGGCATATGAATGCAACAATTTGATAACATGCTGTTAAACACGTATTCAAATAGGAATTGAAATACAATGCAGTTTGAATGATGCGCCAAGTCTCGATGCATGCAAGACAAATGAATGGATGCAAACATACAAGCATAAGGTATGCTAATTGAAACATGCGTTAATCTAACCATCGAAAGCAGTTAAATAAAATGGAGAAAGACGTGGGGTTGGAAGACATGCACACACACGCACACTTATTACAACATTGTGCCCTCACAAAGGAGGGTCCGAATGAATAAGCTAAGCTAATTAAACTAATCTAATTAAACTAATTAGACTAATTATTACACAATAATTTGAATAACTAGTAAACTACTTACTAATTATTACAGCACTTAACTAATTAGCACACTAATTAATTAAATTACAAAACCAATGTACACTAAACATGTAAAACTCTAACTACACTGCCTCAGCTCTGCTTGGAAAATAGAAGATGCATGCCTCGGTTTCCGTCCTGAAAAGCTCTCTGATTTGCTCCTAAAAGGCTCTGTTTGCAGGGTTATTCCAAGAACTCTCTGCACCATTTTACCAAATCACTGCTGGGGAGTGCACTAGTGGCCGGCCGGCCATAAGGCCTTGCTGCCGACCACCTGCCAGCCAAAGGAGTGTTCTACTGGCCAATAACGAAGCATTGTCGGCCAATGATGAAGCACTGCCGGCCAATGGTGTGCTGTAACATCAAACTGCAACAAAGCACACACAGAGGAAAAATGAGGGTTTTTCTAGGACATGTTTGTACTGCAACCTCTCCTTATCATCTCAAAACATCAAAGGAGGGGAGCTATTGGATATAAAGCCACCAACCAAGCATTTTTTATGCTTGATGGCCAAGGATCCAACTTGCACACATTCAATACATGCACAAAACAAAGACTCAAGTCCACTACCTTATCATGGATGATCAAAGGTAATGGAGACAAAGGAGATTGGCCCATTTCATCACTTTGAGTATGAAATGGACCAATCTTCCTCGTGTTCAATATAACGTCCGATTGAACACAATGCAATGCACACATAACATGCTTATCTTGCTCATGTTTTACTTGGTTCATTTTTATTACTCATTTTAGCATTACCAAGCCATTCTTTAGTTGGTTTGTCCAAGATGATTGTCCTCTAATGAGAGAAGAGTCAACCAAAGGATGGTTTAAGACATGAGAGAGCTCATGCCTTTGGCTAGGTGGAACCCTCAAAAGAGGGTTAAAGCCATTGAGCATGAACTCTACGTCAAGCTTAAACACATGCATAAGGTTAACCAACCCTCGAAGCAAATCAAAAGTGAACAAATAAGGGAGGCTGCAGAATTTCAGTGCTAAGATGGCATGAAAAAGAATGCTAAAACATGCAAGCAACACACGCACAATATTATAAAAGCCAAAAGTATTGAAATTAGTGAAAAGCACTACACTAGAGGCATGCATTAACAAGCTTAAATGATCAAACCATCCCTTTTATTTATCCGCTTTCGATGGTTAGATTAGGGCGCGTTTTGATTAGCATACATTATGCTCGCATGTGTGCATCATTCATTTGTCTTACATGTACCGGGATCGGCGCATCATTCAAACTGCATTGTATTTCAATACCTATTTGAATACATGTTTTACAGCATGTTATCAAAGTGTTGCATTAATATGCCATCTTAGATAGCCGAGCCTACTTAGTTGCATTATTGCATGTGTTGCATTAGGCATCTTAACATAGCTAAGGTCATGCATGGTTTCTAACTAGCTTTTGGTTTTGGCTTGGAATACACTGTAAGTTTTACGCTTTAGCATACTTGCTTGAGTGTGAGTGTTACCATGTTTTGCATGCTTGCCATAAGATTAAATACATGAATGCCTATGGATGAAGGCTTTATTACTTGAATTGGAACAATTCATCAAATGTGAGTTTTAAGCCCACTTTGCGAAGTGACAAATCATCATGTTTTAAGCCCACTTGAGGGTGGCAAATCCGCGCTTTAGCCCACTTGAAGGTGGCACTTTCAAACCATTTTTGAAAACAAACATGAATTGTTTTGTTCCAATTCTTGCGACTTAGTCTATACTTGTATGCTGTGCGCATCGCATAGTAAAGTTAGATTAATAACCGAATAAGAACACATGAGGTTTACAAAACAACATATCATGCTTAGTAGAGGTCGATCCTTTGATCGGGCGAGCGGGGGTGCTCATTTCAAGACCTTCCCCTCTCGTACCCAAGTTCCCGAGCCGAGGCAACTTTGGTGATGATGGACATGTGACCGTTGGCACTAGTCAGGGTTTCCTAAATTTTTCCAAAATAAAATATTTAGGTGGCGACTCTATAATCTGGAAAAGCAGTCCAGTTTGGCATTATTTGATTCAAAATCTGATTTTCAAAATGATTTTACGGATTGGACTCTTTGGTGATTTTTCAGTCTTACATTGCACTTTGTGAGATTAGATTCAGAACCGTGACAGAAGTCCGAACTGTAAGACTAATTCGCGCCTTTCCGAAAGGGGGGTGCACGAAGAAAGTCGAGCGCTACATGCTCAAGTGTAAAATTCGAGGTCTTAGAAGTTTTGCAAAGTTTGGGGGTTAGCTCGAGCGACCAAAGTTGTGCTCTAGCGACCACCCTTTCTTTTCAGACTTGGCTTAAGCAATCAAAAGTTGGCTTGTGTGTAAAATGAGAGCTCCCAGTACTTTTACAGACTTTGCAGACCGCTCGGGTGAACTGCTAAGTGTTTTAAAAGTACAATTTTGCATCTTCATTGCATCCTAGGCATTCCTAGGCCATGTTTAAGCTATAATAATGAGGATAAGAGTAGAAACACACGCTAAAGAAAAAGACTGATAAGTTAAACACCTTTGTGATGTGTGTCCAATAAGTATTTGTCACATGTTTATGTAGGTCACGTGTTAATACCCGCCTGATCGATCTGTTTTGTTCAAGTGATCAGTTAAGCCTCTGAAGCAATCTGTAAGTAACAACTTCATAAAGTTATGTTTGATTATAAGTAGTTTCAGACTAAAATGATATGATTTTTTTTCTAAAATGCTATTTTATGAAACATGAATGAATGTCCATTTTTCGGAAATGTATTTGTAGCATCCTTGGTTCATGTGGCCCTCACCAGGAGTAACAATACTGTGGCCAATATACATGTGGCCCTTGCCTGGGGGAAATAATACCATGGCTTATCTTCATGTGGCCCTTGCCCGGGGGTAACAATACCGTGGCCAATATGCACGTGGCCCTTGCCTGGGGAAAACAATACCGTGGCTTATGTTTATGTGGCCCACATTTGGGGGTAACAATACCATGGCCAATATGTATGTGACCCTCGCCCAGGGGAAACAATACTGTGGCTTATGTTCATATGGTCCTCACCCAGGGGTAACAATACCGTGGCCTGCATGTGACCCTCGGCCGAGGGAAACAATACCATGGCTTATGTTCATATGGCCCTTGCCCGGGGGTAACGATACCGAGGCCTATGTTCACGTGGCCCTTGCTTGGAGGTAACAATACCATGGCTATATGTGCACAAAGATGTTAACCTTTATGGTCGTCGTTATCGACTATACACGTGGGTCTGTATGACCAATTTGATATGTTAGCTAATGAATGTACCACGTATAACTGTATGTGAAATCTATATAAGTTTGTGAATTTGAATCCGTTTCTGATATGAACCCTGTTTTTTGAATTTGTGATGGACATCATTCATAAACCCTTCACTCTGTTTTATTCACTGGGCTCCAGCTCACTATATTATTTATGTATATAGGTGATTAGGAGTGGGACCAGGCCTAAGTTGCTAGCCTGGAGTTCTGTTTTGTCAAGCCAACCACTGTGCCTCACGAAGAGGTTCCCAAATTAAGAAGTGGTCAAGTTTGGTAAATCATGTTTAAGACTTTTCTTTTCTTTTGTTTTGTCTGAACAAGTTTCTGTACTATCTGTGTATTGGGCTAAGACCCATTTTGGTTTATCTGTATATAAGTTGACGTCATATATGTAAATATAAGTTTGAAATTTTCTGTCCCGTGTACGTCTATACAGCTCTATGGACATTGTATTTGTAATAATTGCTTCCACTAGCCCCTTAATTATACTAATCCGTTCAGAGGCCTTTAGTAATTTAGGATTACTGGCCGGTTACGATGTTAAACCTATAAGGACGAGTTTGGGTTGTGACAATGATTGACCAACTTTGGAAAACCTTTGTCGAGCTGGTTAGCTCGGCAAAGTACGTTGGCAGGTCTGACCAACCTTAGGAAAATCTTTTGACCGAGCTGGTTAGCGAAGCAAAGTAGGTTGGCAAGTTTGACCAACTCTGGAAAACCCTTACCGAGCTAGTTAGCTCGGCAAATTAGGTTGACAGGTTTGACAAACTTTGAAAAATCTTTGCCAAGCTGGTTAGCTCGGCAAAGTAGGTTGGCAGGTTTGACCAACTTTAGAAAACCTTTGCTGAGCTGGTTAGCTCAGCAAAGTAGGTTGACAAGATTGAAAAACTTTGGTAAATGTTTGCCAAGCTAAGGTTGCCAGGTTTGCCAGCTCGACAAAGTAGGTTGGTAAGATTGTCTAACTATAAGAAATCTATGATTGAGCAATTTTGATAAGCTCAGTTGGATGGGGCAAAGTAGCTCAACTGGACAAAGTAATCCTAATCATGCACTGCAGCAATTGAGAGGGTAATTTGTGTAGCCGAATTGGGCTGAGCTAGGTTGGATTGGTAGTCAAAGATGTTTGACTGAACTAATAAATAACCATATCTCTGGACCAAGCTACTTCCTAGTGGCGGTCAAAGATGTTTGGCCGAACTAGTAAATGCCTATATTTCTGGACTTAGCTACTTCCTAGTGGCGGTTAATACCATGCCCGAGCTATCGAGCAAGATAGTCAAATAGAGAGGATAGCCGAGCTAGGAGGAGAGTCGATTTAGGAGGAGAGTCACACAATGTTAGCTTAGTGATGCATCATGCAAACATTGTATGGTGTTGCGTGTTACACGGCTAAGCCATTAGCGGACAAAGCAAAAGTAGTCTGGTTGCACGACAAAAAGCCGAGCAACGACTTGTGCCATCTTGCTTGACTTGCAGTCAGGAAGGTGTTAAAGGATAAGCATTATCCTTTGGGAATATGATTCCTAGGAGGACTCTACATAGAAGAGTTAGTCCTATTATGATTATGCCATGCAGAATCTACAAAAGTTCAAACCAAACCCTAATCTGAGGTATGGCAATTGGTATTCCTGAATTCACAGAGTTTTAGTATCTTTTGTCAACTTGCTAATTTAGGCATTGGAGGGGTTTCTGGCACACACCTGTCGGCTAACTCACGTTTGTATTTTCAAGTGATAATACAACGATGTTTGGAGGAATACAAACTTGATCAACAATATTATACGAGAAGGATTATTTCGTGCTCATACAATAACTGAAGTTTTATTTTTAAATCTTAATTTATATAATATTTGTTTTTACTTTTATTAATAATATCTTAGTCATATAAATAAAAAATAATATTATTATTTATTTTACACTAAAATATATTTATTTATTTATTTATTTATATGATTTTACCTCATTGATATTATCTTTTGTGACTTTATATATATATATATATATTATAATTATGCCTGATACTGATGGGCACCCAAGGGGCCCAGCTCATGGCCCAAGTGTTAAAGCCCAGTAAGCCCAGTAACTTTGAGAAACCAATGCTGGTCTAGGACCCATAGCATTTAAACACTTGTCAGGTAGGGAATTAACCACGTGAGCAGACAAAGATCCTGCAAAGTTATTGCACCCACACATCAGCCATTAAATGCAGCAAGACCCCTCATGCCGAAGTATGCAAAATGACCTTAAACGATGCTAGCTAGACCATATACTTTCGACCAACAAGACAGCTTAGAATGGACAAGGAAATGATGAGCAAATGATATAAGGAAGCCTTGGAGATACGTTAGAGGTCAAGTTTTATCCCTTTTACTTCTCTCTCTCTCTCTCTCAAAAATCAATCTACTCTAACCTAACTTGATCGTCGGAGCGTCCATTGGGAGGCGATCTCCCCCTCTGGACCTTTTTGCAAGCACCCTTTGCGGACATCAAGGTCAGTAGACCTGTTGGAAGGGTGGATCAATCTGACCCATCCTCCATTGAAGTTATTGCATTATCAGTTAGTGTCGTCTATGGAAATTCATCTCTGGTCGACAGTTGTGTTCGTTGTCACCAGAGGCAACTCCGTTATCACCCATCTCCTACGTCAAGGTGGATGGTCATGACTAGGTCCATGGCTTCACAACACAATACTGGTAACCCTGAAGCTAAGTTCTCCAACCCAAATAACCCACCTGCATATTTCGCAGAACTCACCAACAGCATCAATCGCTTGACCGAGCAAAACCAGGCCTTGATCAATGCCTTGCTCTAGCAGGATCTCCCTGTCCCTCTTCTACCACCATAAGACATCCCTTCAAACTGAGAACAAACCCCAAGTCACCCATTCTAACCACATGCTCCTTGAAGACCTCTTCCTTCACCTTTCATCCCATAAGTTCACCTGTCAAATTTGGAGGGTCTATGGCCCCCACCTCAGGACCTGCATCGCATCAATCACACCACACTCCCATCCCTGAAGGTGAGGCTAGCAGCGTTCAATCCCCACCTCCCTCTAGAGAAGACAATGTTCCTATTTGGGACGCGAAACTCTGAGCCATGAAGCTCCAACTTCAGGAGGTCATGCAGAACATACAGAACAAACCTTCCATAACAGCCAGCTCCCCCTTTGTCACATCCATCAGGGAAACCCCTTCCCTCCAAGTTTAAAATGTCGTCAATCGACACCTTCGACGACACAACTGATCCGGTCGACCATCTAGAACCTTACAGGACCCTCATGATCCTCTATGCTTTCCCTAAGGAAATCATGTGTCATGCTTTCCCCGTGACACTTAAGGGGCGGCGCAACTATGGTTCAGTTAGCTACCGCCAGACTATGTCACCACTTTTCAAGAGCTAAGTGATTCTTTCTTGAGTCATTTCATTGGCGATCAGCGTCAACGATGTCTGGCGGCTCAGTTGTTGAACAATCAACAAACTGACGGGGAATCGTTACGTAGCTGTGTCACTCGCTTTAATTCAGAAGCCCTCCAAATTAAGGAGAATGATGATAAGGTCATCTTAACAGCCTTCATGGTTGATATGCGCCCGTTAGATTTCCTCTTCTCCCTCTCCAAAAACCCTCCAGCAGCCATGGCCACCCTCCTTACCAAAGCCTAGAAATACATGAACGTCGAGGACTCTTTGGCAGCCCGCCAAGACTCTACACCTAAATCCTCACAACCCAAGGACAAAAGAAAAGAGTCGAAACCTAGACATCCCCAATACACCCATGCCGACCGACCTCCACGCTCCAACTGAGCAGCTCCTCCCCGACCGCCCAACCGTTTCAAGCAGTATACCCCTCTTAACATGCCAATGGAGCACGTCCTAAACCAAATCCAACAAGATTACAACTTAAAATGGCACCAACCTTCTAAGTTTTCTTCCAACCAACGGGACCAGTCCAAATATTGTCGTTTCCACCGCGGCTATGGCCATAACACGGACGAATGCATCAATCTCAAGGATCAGGTCAAGGACCCAGTCCGTCAGGGATGCTTAACTCGGTTCACTATGCCCCGACCTCACCAAAGGCCTAGGACCGACCCCCTAAAGCGGAATGATAGACGCACCCCACCAAGACCGGCTGACCAACCCTGACGTGATGGTGATAGAGCCTAACACCAACCTCGAGTTTCAGGAGTCCCCGCTCCCCCAGCTAGGGAAATCAAGATCATTGCTGGGGGACTTACGTGCCGTGAACCATCTCAGTCGGCATAGCAGGCCGAGCTCCGACGAATCAGACAAAGGTCTGACAAGATAGTAACAATGGTCGACTGACCTCCCAAGCAACCCAAGAGGTGGTCGAAACCAATTACCTTCACAAATATGGATTGTGAAGGTATCCGATACCCCCATGATAACCCACTGGTCATTTCCTCTCTTCTTTCCAACTACAATGTTCAACGTGTACTCAACGACAATGGCAACTCATCAGACATTATCTTCTTCAATGCTTTCAAGCTGTTCTAGATTGGAAAAGAAAAGTTATCACCTCTGCAAACACCCTTAGTTGGCTTCACTGGAGACCTGGTAATCTCTATCGGATCCATCGACCTGCCAATCACTATCGGCAAGCACCTAAGGGAAACTATGAAGATTCTCACCTTTTTGGTTGTCAACTGCCCCTCCGCCTACAATGTCATACTTGGACGCACAGCTCTCAATGCTTTCCAAGCTGTGATGTCCACTTACCACTTGGCAATAAGATTTCTGACCGATCGTGGGGTCGGCACCGTAAGGGGCCAGTAGACCATGGCTAGAGAATGTTATGTCGCTACGTTAAAAGAAGTAAAAATGAAAGAAGCCATGATTATAAAAGGTCTTGACATCAGGGATGAAGAGGAATTAATCAGGGGAGAACCAGTTGACGAGTTAATAGAAGTGCCCATCAACTGTAATGATCCAATGAAGACGGCTAAGATTGGTAGCCAACTGTCTCCTCAGGCCAAGGCAGACCTCATGGCTCTCCTAATCGAGCACAGCGATGTCTTTGCTTGGACTTATTCAGATAAGCCAGGCATCGATCTTTCTTTCATTACTCATCACCTCAGCATCGAACCTCAGTTCCGATTGTTCCGTCAAAAGAAGTGCATTTTCCATCCAGAGCACAACAATCTCATCACCACTGAGGTAGATAAGCTGTTGAAAGCCCAATTCGTTAAAAACATGGACTATCCCAAGTGGTTATCCAATGTGGTACTGGATCGAAAAAGTAACGGCAAATGGAGACTCTGCGTCGACTACACCGATCTTAACCGAGCTTGCCCTAAAGATAGCTACCCACTACCCAGAATAGATTTATTGGTCGATGCAATAGCAGGACACTAGATACTCAGTTTCATGGATGCATTCTTAGGCTATAACTAGATTTTAATACACGCAGCCGACCAAGAGCACACCTCTTTCATTGCTGATAGAGGGACTTATCATTACCATGTGATGCCTTTCGGTTTGAAGAAAGAGGGGCCCACCTACCAACGACTGGTTAATACCGTTTTCAAAAATCAACTAGGTAGGAATATGGAGGTCTACGTTGATAACATGCTCATCAAAAGCAAACTCTCCTCAAATCACCTAACTGGCCTACGAGAAACCTTCCAAGCCTTGCGCAAGTATAAGATGAAGCTCAATCCAGAGAAGTGTGCCTTCGGCGTTGGGTCTGGTAAGATTTTGGGGTTCATGGTCAGCCACAGAGGTATTGAAACCAATCCTAAAAAAATCAAAGCCTTGATAGAAATGCAATCTCCCAGAACGGTGAAGGAGGTTCAGCGCCTCACGGGCAAAGTAGCTGCCCTCAATCACTTCATAGCCAGGGCAACCGACAAGTGTCTTTCGTTCTTCAAGGTTCTTCGAACGGCCTTCAACTAGAACGTCGAGTCTGATGAGGCATTCCAACAACTAAAACAATGCATGGCGAACTCTCCCCTGCTTTCCCAAGCAGTCCTAGAGGAGACCCTTTTCTTCTACCTAGCCGTTTCCAACACCACGGTCAGTGCTGAACACACGGTTTACTACATCAGCTGAGCATTCCGGGGGGCCGAATAACACTATCCCTTATTAGAGAAGATGGCTCTTGCTCTAGTCATTGCCTCTCGATGCCTCTGACCCTATTTCCAAGCCCATTCCATCTAGTCCTCACCAACCAACCGTTAAAGAAAATTTTGTAACAACCAAAGTCATCAGGCAAACTCATGCTATGGTCTATCAAATTAAGCCAATATGAGATTTCCTACCAACCTCGAACAGCCATCAAAGGCCAAGTCATTGCCAACTTCATCCTGGAATTCACCAATCTTACCGCGCACATTCTCCCTTCACAGCCACAAGCCATTCCGGAGACCACTAATCCCCATTCTTGGACCCTTAACGTTGGCGGTTCATCCCGAAAAGAAGGTAGCAGAGCTGATTTAATCCTCATCACCCCAAAAGGTGAATACTTTAAGTGTACCCTCTGTTTCCTATTTGACGCAAGTAATAACGAGGCTGAGTATGAGGCCTTGATAGTAGGTCTTCGACTGGCCAAGAACGTTGGAGTATATCATATCCAAGTGTTCAATGATTACCAATTGGTTGTCGAACAGATAACTGGGGAGTTCGGCGCGAAAGAAGAGACAATGCGAGCGTACAGGGACATCACTCTTCCCCTCACCCGCCTTTTCGGTAGTTTCTAGATCAAGCACATCCACAAGTCAAAAAATTCTCAAGCGAATGAAATGGCTCAATTAGCCTTGGCCGACCAATCAAACCTCAGTCACGGCGTCCGAGTCGAATACCTGACCCATCCAGCAGTTTCATCAAATCTACAAGAGGTCTATTTCCTCCAGAACGAGCATATCCCATGGGCCCAAGATATCACCTCATTCTTAGAACAAGGAGTGGTTCCCGACATTAAGAAGGAGGCCGATAAAGTCAAGGCTCGGTTGTCTAACTATGTCATCAAATACACGAAGGCATTTGTGGCAACCATTCAGGCGAACGATCTCTAGCCCATAAAATTCTCTACACGGGCTACTTCTAGTCCACAATCAATTAAGACATCAGTGACTTTGTGCTCAAGTGTGATAAATGCCAACACTTCGCCAACAAACCTCGTGCACCGCCAGTGGAACTTATCACACTCAGCAATTCCTACCCCTTTGCCAAGTGGGGCATCGATTTGATCAATCCATTGCCCACAAGTAGAGGCCAAGTCAAGTTCGTTGTGGTTGCCATTGACTATTTCACCGAATGGGTGGAAGTAGAACCTCTTGCTAAAATCAGTGAACGGAACACCACCAAGTTCATCTAGCAGTCAACCGTGTGCCGATTCGGAATCCCTTAGGCTATTGTGTCAGATAATGGCAAACGATTTGACAATGCCAAGTTCAGGAAATTCTGTGAAGAGCTCAGCATCAGACCATGTTTTTCCTCTCCAAGTCATCCCCAAGCTAATGAGCAAGTCTAAGTCACCAATCACTCCCTGTTGAAGATCATCAAGACTAAATTGGAAGCCGCCAAGGGACTCTGGGCAGAGGAATTACCGAAAGTACTCTGGGCTTATCGAACAACAGCATGAATCCCCATTAGGAAAACCCCTTTTCGCCTAACATATGGCGCCAAGGTGGTCATCCCAGTGGAGGTCGGTCTGCCGAGCCCCGGTACTATATCCAAACTTAGAATGAAACGAAGAGCTGCAATGGGCCACGCTAGACCTAATCAAAGAGCTACACGAGTCAGCCACTATCAGATTGGCCTCGTACCAACAGAAAATGACGAAGCATTATAACAGTAGAGTCAAACCCCGAAGCTTCACCATGGGTGATCTAGTTCTTCGAGCAATAACTTTGGCCACCAAAAATCTAACTGAGGGCAAGCTGGCATCTAAATGGGACGGGTCTTACATCGTCAAATCTAGGCCCCGACCCACCACTTATCGCTTACAAGATATGGATGGCCGAGATCTGCCCCACCCGTCGAATACTAAACATTTGAAGCAGTATTTTTAGTAAAACGGAGTACTCCCCTCCTCCGACGTCTCTTTTGCCCTTTGGCCAACTCAACTCGCTTGTTAACTTACTAGCTTTTTGTCTTTTCAATACACTATGTAAATCCACCATTGCAAGACTTCGTCTTAAGGAAAACCGTCATTAAACCTCTAATAACTGTGTTGCATACATCGTAAATGTTTATTTTTTGCTCAAATCAAGCCTTAGCCAGACTAAGCATGCAGACCTCAGTCAGACTGAATGTGTAGGCCTCAGCCAGACTGAGTGTGAAGGCCTTAGCCAGACTGAGTTCTATCAAGCCTCAGCCAAACTAAGCATGCAAACCTCAGCCAAACTAAATTCTATCAAGCCTCAGCCAAACTGAGATTGCAGACGTCAGCCAGACTTAGTGTGAAGGCCTCAGCCAGACTGAGTTCTATCAAGTCTCAGTCAGATTGAGCATGCAGACCTCAACCAGACGGAGTATGAAGACCTCAGCCAGACTGAGTTCCATCTAGCCTCAGCCAAACTAACTTTTGCACAAGTTCATTTTTCAGCTAGTTGCATGCTTTACTGATCCACTTTCAAGTCAAAACCTATGTCATTTTTCTTTACTAAAATACAAGTTCACAATGTTCACAATCTTTCCTTATATTATCACCCCCTTCATTACCATTGCATAGACAGATTTATTTTAAACCACGTAAGTTTTTATACACAAAGACAATTCACCAAGGCACCACTAAGATTACAAGGCCAATTTTTATAAATTAAATTTCTTACGAACTATACAACTTTTTATAAATACAACTTAAATCTTTACACAAGTAACGTAAAGTAAAACAAAACACACCAGCTTGGGCCCAGTCTTTATTCTACCCTCTCTCCATCTTTTTCACTGGATGCTAAGTCTTCCTCCTCCACACCTTCATCCAGTGGGATCTAGGCAATATTCCCCTCTCCTAGCTCCACGAGGTTGAAATCAATGTCTGGGAAGAGCTCCTGTGCCCTATACTTGAAACTCGTCCAACCACTATCCCAGTATATTCTCATCTCGTGCTTATAGTAGCCAGACCGCTGAAAGATCTGGATTATGTCCTTTTTTGTCCGCCCCTCCACCAGCTCAGCAACAACCACGTTTGACGGCCCAACACCATCTTCTCTTTCTCTAGCCATGCTCCTCGCCACGGCTGCATTAGTGGCCATTTGAAACTCGTGAGATAACTTAAACTATTCCACTGCAACGGTACATAGGTCTGGATAAGAAGCCTTCTCAGACGCCATCCTCATGGTTAACTCTACTGTCTTGGCTCTTTCTTCCTCCGTGACCCTTTCCAACTCAGCGATTTGTGCCTTTGCTTTCTCCTTATCTTTCAAGGCCTGATCATGCCGCTCTTCATTATTTACGAAGGCCTCCTCCAATCTGTCATTGGTAGTGGTGCGAGTTTGTTGGGCCTCGTCTGCCCTCTTCTGCTTGCCCACCTACTCGAACTTTAGCGACACCGCCTTGTGGCGCACCACTTCGAGCTCAGCCTTAACGGCTGCCAGTTTGGCAGCAACCTCTATTTGGCCTATCCTAGCGCGATCAGCCAAGTAACTCTGCACCACCACTAACATCTCCATCTTCTTCGCCCTCTCAGCGTACATTAGACCTTTCACGCAGGCGCTCCGTGCTGCCTTCCTCCAGCCAGCTGTCTCTACCTTTACATTCTACAATTGTGCCCATACCTCTTCCAACTAGGCTTTAAACGGCTCCACTTCCACCTTTACCCCTATTGCCTTGTCCAGCAGAGCAGCCGCCAGGGTCATTGCCTCCATCTGTGCTGAGCAGAGTCCTCTCATGAGGTCGACCTCTGTAAATTGTGCAACACCTCACACGGCCGCATCATTAATGCCCCCCAATAGACGGTTTACACCAGGCTTGGCCTGCTATTGCACCTTAGAAGGGTCACCCTCATCTATCACTAAGCAGCCAGCCACCGCATTCACATGATAAGTGGCAGTCCCCAGTGACCCCATAATGGTGCTACTCTCTGGTTCGCTCACCTGCTCCTTCCCAAACTTTCGACTGGAAGGTAAGTCTGTTGAGGCCAAGTCCATAACTGGCAGGCTTGCTGATCGGTCTCATATTACTCCATCTTCTTAATCCACACTTGGTACCCCCTCTACCTCCAAACCAGTCTTGGCCCCCTCCTCTACAACCTCTGGGGGCATCTCTACCACCACTTCCTTCATTTTTTTCCCCACGAGCCCTTCTTCCCCACCATCCCTAGTCACCTTCCTCCTCTTCTTCTTCTTCTTCTTCTTCTCCTTCTTCTTCTTTAACACCTCCTCCACCTCATTCTTGCTTCTTTTCTTCAGTGGATCTATTGGCGTTTGTAGGGTCACAAAGTCAATTAAGTCCTTATCTCCCAAGGGCTTTGGTCATGGTCGGACCAACCTTTTCACGACCAGCTTAGGCACTTAGCCTAATTGTTTCTCCTTGTATTTTTCGGCCACCACAAAAATGCGCTTGTCTTCTGCCTCTTGCGCCCCCTCCTTGCCTCCACCTCCTTTAGAGCAAGATCTTCTTTGGTCGGCTCAGGTCCTAAATTCAAGGCAAATATGACTGAGGGCTGGACAAGGTCATCCAATTTCAATCCTTTCTTCTCCCTCCACTCCTTTACTTGCTTGACCCTTCTCTCTACTGCGGCATCCAACTTTGGTTCCAACGACTAAATGGGAACTTTCCAAATCGTACACACTCCCCTCTCGCCATTTGCCAACACAAAAAACAACTTTAGCCTCCACCCCTTGACTGGTGAGGGCAATCCCGCAACGAGTCCCCTCCCCGCTATCGCTCACAGCATCACCTAAGTCTCTTGTTGCCCCAAGGCCTTGTAGCTTGAAAAAAACTCATCTACCGTCATCGCTTCTCCCTCGATTGCCTTCGTCCACGTGATCACGCAGGCAAACAGGATCTTCCACGCATTCGACATCAGTTGCCTTGGCCCCACTTCTAGGCGGTTCAATACATCGACCACTAGTGGGGGCAATGGTAACCCAGGCCCCCGCACAGTGCCTCTCTGTATAGCGTAAACTCCAATGGTCGGGCGTCGGATGCTCTCTCATTCGCTATGGAAACTCTCAACTTTATATCCACTGGAATTTGGTATCTGCTATACAGCTCCTCCACATCCTCAGTCGTTAGAGTGGACTTGTCAGCTTTGTGTTCCAGTGGTCAGGCGTCACTTGACTAATCAGCTGAACCGTCGAAATCATTGTGCCCCCCTTCACCCATCTCTTCACCCTGTACTGTTCCGCCAATGCCATCCCATCATTCTCTCCCAATGCATCCGACGCCATAGCTAGCACTTTGATTTGTGCCAATCCCCTTACGTTCCTGTGTGTTGCTTTCGTAGTAGGGGCGAGGAAGTTTGCAATATGGTAGAGCAGAGAATCACACGAGACAAACGCAGTAAAGTCTGGGATGTGTTGGTTTCTTGTAATAAGGTATGAAAAACACACAACTCCAAGGGCCTAGGGTTTGCCTATCTTCCAAGGATCGCGGTTAAAAATCACCAGTTTGAAAATTCAACTTGAAGTACAAATCCTCCTCCTTTTCCACATCCCCTTCACCAATCCCTTCACCTCCTACAAAAGATTTGTATCTCTCACCAGTGGCCTATATTACCCCACGTGTACGGCTATGATCCCTCCCTCCCCTCACTAATTCTCTTTCTTCTTCCACGTCTTTTCCACTTCACATCATCACGTGCTTACCCATCCCTCGAGCCCCATGCACCGTCAATGCATTACGGCGACTGTCGCAGTCGGCCCTTCTCACGGTCGGTCATCACACTCGGCCACCTTCGCGATCAGCCCTCCTCACGGTCAGTCGTCTTACTCAGTCACCTTCGTGGTCAACCTTCTCCACGGTCAGTCATCCATCGGGTCCCTTTGTGGTCAGCCACCCTTGTTGTCCGGTCAGTCATCCTACTCGGTCACCTTCGCGATTGGCCTCCTCACCGGTCAGTCGATTGGTCTTTCGTCTCTCACCTTGCGAGCGGCCACTCTTGCAGACCAATCGTTCATCCCGCTCGGTTACCTTTACGATCAGCCTCCTGATGGTTAGCCACTCTCGACAGTTGGTCCGTCATTCGTCTCTATTCCATCACTCCTAGGGCACCCCCCTTCTGCCCTAACCCTACCTCTTACTCAGGCTTGGGGGACTACCTCCACCTTTCCTATTCTCTTCGTTCGACTAAGGCTGCACTTGGGAATAGGGGACTGCTGATACTGATGGACACCCAATGGGGCCCAGCCCACGACTTAGGGCCCAACTCACAGCCCAAGTATTAATGCCCAGTAAGCCCAGTAACTTTGAGAAGCCAATGCTGGCCCCAGACCAATAGCATTCAAACACTTATCAAGTAGAGAATTACCCACGTGAGTTGACAAAGATCCTGCAAAGTTGTTGCACCCACACATTAGTCAAATGCAGCAAGACCCCTTACATCGGAGTATCTTGAATCACCATAAATGATGTTAACTAAGCCATAGACTTTCGGCCAACAACACAGCTTGGAATGGACAAGGAAATGATAAGCAAACGATATGAGGAAGCCTTGGAGATACATTAGAGGTCAAGTTTTATCCCCTTTACTTCTCTCTCTTTCTCTCTCAAAAATCAATCTACCCTAACCTAACTTGATCGTCGAAACGTCCGTCGGGGACGATCTCCTCCTCTGGACCTTTTTCTAGGCACCTTTCGTAAACATCAAGGTCAGCAGACCCGTTGGAAACGTGGATCAATCCGACTCATCCTCCATTGAAGTTATTGCATTATCAATGCCAAAATTCAAAGATTATTTGTATTTTTTTTCTTAAGAGATTAAATTAAAGGAAAAATTACAAAGACCAAAAAAAATATTACAAAGTAATGAAAAAGTTTATCATTTCAATTATTAAAATTAGTAAATTTTACTATTGATTTGAAACTTGTTTTAGAAACCTACACTTAATTGCAATTTTTCCTAAATTAAATTTCTTTATTTTTATACTTATTTGTATTAAATAGAGGTTGGTTAATCCTCTAATATAGTACCAACATTTTGACTCTTAATGAGATTTTTATTCTTATTTGTATTAAATGGAGGTTGGTTAATCCCCTAATATAGTACCAATATTTTGACACCTAATGAGACACTACAAGAATTTACACATTTGGCGACCAAAATTGGCGACCAAAACAAATTTAGTCGCCAAAAATAGTGCTTTTGGCGACTAATTTTTTTTTTTAGTCGCCAAAGGTTCAAATTTTGGCTACCATTTTAATTTAGTCGACATACATTGTTTTTTGGCGACTAAAAAAAATTTTAGTCACAAAATATATAGTTATAGGCGACTAAAAAACAATTAGTCGCCAAAAGTTAATATTTTACACTACTAATTCCAAGTTTAGTCGCAAAACAAGCTGATTTGCCAACAAGAATATAGTTTAGTCGCCAAAAGATACTTTTGGCTACCAATATATTAGTCGCTAATACATAATCTTTTGGCTGAAAAACTAGTTATCGTTATTCAGTGCTATTTGGCGACTAAAATGTGAAACAGTCGCTAAAAGTTGAAATTTTGTTTTTTAGAGGGAAACCAATATAATTTGGCGCCCGATATCTGTCTCTCACACACTCACATGATATACATTGCCTCAAATAAATTTCGCTCTGTTTCGACACTACCAAGCCTCACCCCACTCACCACCGTCATTGGCCACCGGCGAAAGAGACCGTCGCATATCGCCACTGCCACCTACAAAGCACCAGCGCCACTTAATCACATGTATGTTTCTCTTGCTCTATCGTTCTCGGTCTCTATCTCTCTTTGTCGCTCTCAGTCTCTATCTCTATCTGTCGATGGAGCTCTCTCTCCCTCTCTGTGCATCTTGGTCTTCCTCTCTCTCTCTCTCCCCCTTCCTCTATTTCCCCATTTCTCACACTTGCCCTAGGGTTTTATATGATTTTTGTTGTTTAATTTGAGTTAATGTTGTGTTGATTTCCCACACTTGGTATAGGGTTTGTGTCAATTTTTACACAGAAATCCCGAATTCAAGTTGGATTAAGCAAGAATTTGCCATTTTCAGGCCAGATAAGTCATCCTTTTCACCTAACATTTGAGTATTGTAAATTTATCATATGAGGGCAAGAAATAATGTGATGTTGTCATCTACTAGATTATATGTTCATTGACCTGTGTCAATGGGATTTAATGAAGGTATCTGGGTCCTCTATTTGGTTTTGAGTCTAATCTACATAAGCATGCTTATAAATACTTATCATGTAAGGGCAAGAAATAATGTGATGCTATCATACTAGATTATATGTTCATTGACCTGTGTCAATTGGATTTAATAAAGGTATCTGCGTCCTTGATTTGGTTTGAAATCTAATCTACATAAGTTAATAAAGGTATAGGAGATCAGTTGATTTGTTTTCGTAATTTACCAATTAAGTTTCCCTCGTTGAATTGATTTCGATTTGATTTCTAGGGTTTTGATTTTGATCTCTAGGGTTTTCATCGCTCATCTCTCTTTGATTTTGAACCAGGTTCTTCATTGGATTAATTCGGTATATATTGTTGCTTGCATATCTATTTTTTCAGTCTCTGGTTGATTAATTTGTTGTTTGCATATCTATTTGGAGTTTGGGAATATGAGAGCCTTGAATTACATCCCTTATTCGATTAACTTATTCAGATATGCATGAAAAAACAGAGCAACACTTTACTGAATTTATTCGATTAATTCAGTTTCTTCTCTCTCATCTCTTTGATTTTGATTTCTAGGGTTTCCATTTCTGTGATTGCTTGTTTTGTTTGAAGCTCAAACACCTCTCTAGCACTCCGTCTTCGCCAAATCCTAACGCGATCCCTGGAAAAGGTCTCAGTTCTATTTCTCTCTCTTAATCAACCTTTTTTATTCGATCTATATGTTATTTGTTAGATTACCCAAACATATTGTTTGTCTTGTTCTTTACTTAGTTTAGCAATATCGATCTTCAATTCAACAATTTTGTTTTCTAGTTTTTTTATTTTTTTGAGTTGTTTTCTTCGAGGGGTAATGGAGCTAATGGTGTTTAAGAGATAGTGTTATTGACATATATGGTCAATCCAACTACTGCTCTTAAGTTCTTTGTCTATTCAATCTTATGTTGTTGCCATTTGTGGTCAATCCAACTACTTATACATTGCTTATTTTAAAGTTTGTGTATTTTATCACATCACATCAATGCAATTTTTTTTTTCTTGTGTTGCCCACAATTTCTATTGATCAGTTTTGGCATTCATTATAAGAATTCTAAGTGTTGCTCCCTACCTTTTATTTTTTGCTTTTTATTTACTTGTTTATATCAATCAATAAAATTCTTAAAACTTTAATAATTTGGGATCTAATTAATAGTTCAATTTTTTTTTAAAAAAAAAAAATGCTTGTTAGATTTATTTATTTTTTTCTTCATGACATACTTCTCTTCTTGTACCAAACTAACTCAATTTTTTTTTTTTATGTACATACCTTGCAACCTAGACTTATTCCACCCCTACCTGCGTGGTTAATCTTTATTTGTTCATTTTTTTTTCCTTCTATGTTTTGATTTTATGTTATATGTAGAACTATGGACGCATTACTTGGTTGATAAGGAGATGTAGGGATTAAGTACTTGGATTTCAGTAATTTTTTGGGGGGGTACTGTTTGGGTATTTAAATGTGGCCTCATTGGGTATGTTGGTTGCTGAAAAAAAGTGATTGGAAACTTTAGTATTACTTGGGAGAAATTAGTTTTTTCACTCGTTGAAGATTGATGAGGATTCGTTTGAGTAAAATTTATATGGTTCATATTCCTCTGCTTTCTCAGCAATTCCCATGGGAATTTGAAACCTTAAAGTTCGAAGTTGTATGAGAGGATTTGATTGATGTTTTTACTTGTAGGATTTGTTCCTCTTTGGTTGGAAATTAAATCTTTTTGGAAAAGAATTTGTTGCTCTTACCATCTAAACTGCAAAATAGAAAAGATAATTAAATAAGGTTTTGTCAATTGGATTTTTGTTTTTGAAGACAATGGATAGTGGAATATCTACATTTTCACTGTGAATAAGCAAAGATAATCGCCTTGATTTGTCAATCATTCATGTGAAAGTTCAAAATTAAATTTGATGCATGATAGATGACTAACTACTCTACTGTGATCCCATTAAGCTGAAATAATTTCAGGGGCCGCGCTTGGTGTACTATGACCCCATTGAGCTGAAAGAATTTTTATTTTATAAATAATTTCATCTATTTGAGGTTAGTTTGATATAATTCTAACTTGGGGGGAGGGGGGGAATTGAATGATCCCTTCAAACAAAATTCCTAAGAGTATCGAGAGTAGTCGATGGCTGTGGACAGCCAGAATTGCTATTTACACATCATAAAAACAATCTTCTGCATAATTCATGTAACTAACTAATTGGAACAATGATCCTTTTGCCAACTCTTGATGTTGATATATATTTATATGTATTAGAGATGGTGATTTGAGTGAGAAACTCAAATTTTCTTTCATCATAAATTCATGATGTGGAATTTCCAATGATTATCATGTTTTTTTTTTTCTCTAATTTTAATTGTTTATAACTTTCTATAGTTTCATTTTGGATTTTATTTTTTCACTTAATGATTCTTTACAAGTTCTTGTTGTTGGTTTATTTGTGTGTAGTGAGGTTGCTAGTTAAAGTGCATACCATGGTGTTTCCATGGTGCTTCAAAATTCAAATGGCTCAAGGTCAGGTGTATTGAGGTGGTATCGACGGAACAGGATCTTCTGCAGATCTTGTTTTTCTAATCCAACCATCCATGTTTAAAGTTGAAGCAAAATGACACAATTTTGAAATGTGTAGTTTAAAATAAAAATGCATCATTTTAATATTATTTTGTTTTTATTTTTAAACCTTCGCCATGGTTTTGACCACAAAAAGATTATTGGAGAGAAAGAATGGCAAAGTGCTCAAATCCAGTAACGACAATGCTAAACCCTTTCTTAATGTTATTTCTCATATTCCGACCTCTGAGCTTATAATTGTGTGATTAACTTGTAGGCATGTGTTATGTAAAATTCTAGATTTGGGTTATCTAATTTGAGCTACTTTGTTTTGCAAGCATGGTTAAGTTCACCCATTAACTTTATTTATTAAGAGGATGGTTTGACTGAATCCCCAAAGTTGAAAAGCTCAAGGATTTATGATAAATTTCAAACATGATGTGTAATATATCCAGGTGAATGTGTGTGTATATATATATAATGCTGTGTGGATATGTATAATAATGATGTGTGTATATATAATGTTGTGTGTGTATATGCAAATGTTTAATATATAATGTATGTGGCCTTAAATTAATGAGCAACATACACAAGTCCTTTGGTAAGAAATGATCCAATCATTTTGTCATTTCACAGAATACAAGTGAAGTAGAGGAATACATAAGGTTGAGTAGGAGACTTAAGTAATCTCAGATTTACGCGTGTTATACATAGGGAAACCTGATTTTATTTGCAACGTACCATCGTTTTTTTAATAGAATCCACTACGTTTTTGAGTCTCCTCTATTGCATTTGAATGCTCCAACTTTGCTTACTGGTTGCCATCCAGCTTTAGCCCAAAGTGGATATGAGGAAAATGTGCCCACTGTTAAACAACATGCACAAATCTTTCAGTCTTTGGAAGGTAATTCAAGTTATTTAGTTTAGTTACTAGTGAGTGACAGTTCGATATGTTTTGATACAATGCCTTCCGGCTCACATGCACTCTTTTTTCTCTGTTTTAGAATCATTCCTAGCTGCTACTGGTGAACTTCAGCGTATATATGGAAAGGATGAAAGGAAACAATTGTCGTAAAGTTGCCTTGTTCAAATATATAGATGGGAAAATCTTTTCCTTATTTTTGTGCAGATAATTATACATCTTTTTGGTAATTTTTTGTTATTAATCATAGCAATGTAAGTATTAGGCAGTCGAGCATCCTTATGGTTTAGAGATGAGTTTTTGTTGTGGAACTGGAAATCAATATTACTGGCACAGAAAGAACCTTATACTTTGGTCAGTTAATGTAAGTTTCAACTACATCATCTTAAACATTCTGAAGGAGAAATGAAAATGAAGATAGTTGTTATTGCCTAGTTAGTTTATGTGACACTCCGTCACATGTTTGGTCCTTGTGATTAATCTTTCATAAACCATATGCAATTTTGAAGCCTTTTAAGATAGTTTATGTACTTTGTCACGTGTTTGGTCCGTGTAGTTAATCTGTGCACGCGTGCATGTGTTCATTTTTACTCAAACTTATCTATTTACTTTGACAGCTTTCTTTAGCATTTTTGGGTCAGTTTTGATTATTTTTATAATTCCTTTAAGATTCTTATTTGAACTAAAATCACTTTTTACTTTATGTTAGCCAACTTTCTGATTAGAAATTATTTAGCTGTCTATTTATATGGTGCTCTTCCTCTATAGCTTTCACAACCAACTAGGAGCTCCCTTAACTTGGAGAATGAAAATTTTCTTTCAGAAATTCTAAATTAGATTTCACATGCATTAACTTCTCATTTGGCACTCAATCAGCCCACTAGGAATGTTTATGGTTTTACCATAATTATGGTCAAATACGACCAAAACTTAGTCGAAATAGGGCTTTCGGGTGAGAAAATTCAAAACAGCCCCCGAACCATCGTGTGGCTCTCACGGACAGCTTCCTCGTGACAAATAGGACTTGTGACAACTGACGGAATGTAATTTGGACCCGTAGGTTGGGGTTTAGAGTCGAACACGCCCTAAACTTAGTCAAAAAAGGGATTTTTGAGGGCAAAAATTCAAAACTGCCACCAAACTACCATGTGGCTCACACAGATAGCTTCACCATGACAAATAGGACTTTTGAGAACTAACGGAACGTAATTCGGACCCGTAGGTTGGGAGTTAAAGCAGAAAACGCCCTAAACTTAGTTGAAAAAGGGCGTTTCGGGGGCAAAAATTCAAAACAGCCCCCGAACGACCATGTGGCTCACACAGATAGCTCTGCCACAGCAAATAGGACTTGTGAGAATTAACGGAATGTAATTCAGACCCGTAGGTTGGGAGTTAGAGCCGAAAACGCCCTAAACTTAGTCAAAAAAGGGCATTTCGGGGACAAAAATTCAAAACAGCCCCCGAACCACTGTGTGGCTCACACGGACAATTCCCCCATGACAAATAGGACTTGTGACAACTGACAGAATGTAATCAGGACCCATAGGTTGGTAGTTAGAGCCGAATACGCCCTAAACTTAGTCGAAAAGGGGCGTTTCGAGGGCAAAAATTCAAAATAGCCCCCGAACGACTGTGTGGCTCACACGGCTAGCTTCACCATGACAAAAAGGACTTATAAGAATTGATGGAACATAATTCGGACCCGTAGGTAGAGAGTTAGAGCCGAATACGTCCAAAACTTAATCGAAAAAGGGCGTTTCGGGGCCGAAAATTCAAAACAGCCCTCGAACCACCATGTGGCTCACACGGACAGTTCTCCCATAAAAAATAGGGCTTGTGAGAACTGACAAAACGTAATCCGGACCCTTAGTTTGGGAGTTAGAGCCGAATACGCCCTAAACTTAGTCGAAAAAGGGTGTTTCGAAGGCAAAAATTCAAAGCAACCCCCGAACAACTGTGTCGCTCACGTAAATAGCTTCACCATGACAAATAGCACTTGTGAGAACTAATGAAACGTAATTCGGACCCGTAGGTTGGGAGTTAGAGCCGAATACGCCCTAAACTTATAAGAAAAATGGCGTTTCGGGGCCAAAAATTCAAAACAGCCCCCGAACCACTGTGTGGCTCACATGAACAGTTCCCCCATGACAAATAGGACTTGTGAGAACTGACGGAACATAATCCAGACACGTAGGCTGGGAGTTAAAGCCAAATACGCCCTAAACTTAGTTGAAAAAGGGTATTTCGGGGGCGAAATTCAAAACAGCCCTCGAACAATCGTGTCGCTCACACGAATAGTTTCACCATGACAAATAGGACTTGTGAGAACTGACGAAACATAATTCGGACCCGTAGGTTGGGAGTTAGAACCGAAAACACCCTAAACTTAGTCGAAAAATGGCGTTTTGGGGCAAAAATTCTAAACAGCCCCCAAACGACCATGTGGCTCATACGAACAGTTTTCCCATGACAAATATGACTTGTGAGAACTGACAGAACGTAATTCGGACCCGTCGGTTGGGAGTTAGAGCCAAATACGCCCTAAACTTAGTCGAAAAAGGGCGTTTCGGGGGCGAAAATTCAAAACAGCCCCTGAACCACCGTATGACTGACATAAACAGTTCCCCCATGACAAATAGGACTTGTAACAACTGACGGAACGTAATTCAGACCCTTAGGTTGGGAGTTATAGCCGAAAACGCCCAAAACGTAGTCGATAAATGGCGTTTTGGGGGCAAAAATTCAAAACAACTCCCGAACGACCGTGTGGCTCACACAAACAGTTCCCCCATGACAAATAAGACTTGTGAGAACTGACGGAACGTAATTCAGACCCGTAGGTTAGGAGTTAGAGCCGAATACGCGCTAAACTTAGTTGAAAAATGGGCGTTTCGTGGGCGAAAATTCAAAATAGCCCCCCGAACCACCGTGTAGCTCACATGGACAGTTCCCCCATGACAAATAGGACTTATGACAACTGACGGAATGTAATCTGGACCCGTAAGTTGGGAGTTAGAGCCGAATATGCCCTAAACTTAGTCGAAAAATGACGTTTCCGGGGTAAAAATTCAAAACAGCCCCGAATACCCCTTACACTTAGTCGAAAAACTTATAACACTTAGTTAAAAAAAACAACAAATTTATTAAAATAATGTCTACATATTGTAATAATTGCCTTTATATATTTATAGGACAAAGAAATTACATATTACATTGTTTGTGCAGTTGGTTGGAATAAATATTGCATGATACATATATATATATATATATATATATGTACACCTTCTTTTATTTCCAAGAAGACATTTCTCGATTGTTCTACCTTAAATGCATGTTAGAACATGTTCCATATGGCTGACTGAATTGATATTTTGTAACCAATTCTAATGTTTCATTTTTTGTTTTTCTTTGTAGATGGCTTTGTTGCGTGGACTTGTGAATAATCCATATTGGTGTATGGAGAAGAAATTTAACTTTTGTGTAGAACTTATATAATACATTGGTCGTCCTCAGCTTTTGTGTAGTTCATTATTACTGATACAGAAAACTTTTGGCAATCAACAGATAATGACTATCGTGGTACATAGATCACCTTCGGTCGTGGTACATATATACCATTTGTCGGCGTACATATAGGACGTTTTGTCATGGTCTATAGAAAACTTTTTTTGTGGTACATATATCACCTTTTGTTGTGGTACAGATTACGATGGTAATTTATACCATGCCCAATGGTAATTTCGCTTTGTAGTAAATGTATTTTTTTTTTATACGGAGGGCTTTGATTTTTGTATGATATATTTTGTATGGAATTATTATTTTAGTTTGGACAATAGTTGATTTTGTATGGACTTTGATATTTAATGTTATTTATTTTTGGTATATGGATGCAGATTGTGAAATGATTGATAGTATGTATCATTTTGTTTGTATACGTATTACAGGTTGCATTGTATATAGACAGATTGTGGAGAAATTATAATTTCGCGAGAAAACATAATATTATGTTTTTGGCGACTAAACAATTAGTAAGTAAAAATATATTGGGAAAAGACATTTGACGACTAAAAGTTTTGTAGCTAAAAAAGAAAAAAAATAGACATTTGGCGACTAAAACTTTAGTAACCAAAAGAAAATCAAACATTTAGCGACTAAAATATTTCGTAACTAAAAACAAAACACTAAATTATAAACACTTTTGCCGACTAAAATTTTAGTAGCCAAAAATGTAGAACATTAGGCGACCAAATATTTTGTTGCCAAAAGAGGAACTCTTTGCCGACTAAACATTTAGTAGCCAAAGATGGGAACTTTCGGCAACTAAATTTTTAGTAGTAAAAAAAAAACTCTTTGCCGACTAAAATTTTAGTAGCTAAAAATGTAGGACTTTAAGCGACTAAAAGTTTGGTCGCCGAAAAGAGTCTAATTTAATTTAATGTCCAACCTTTTGGCGACTAAAATTTTAGTCGGGAATTGTATACATTTGGTGACTAAAATAATTGTAGTCGCTAATTACCTTTAACGACAAATTTTTGACAACTACTTTTGCGACCAAATAATTTAGTGGCCAAAATTATTCGGCGACTAAAAATTAACTTTTGACAACTAAAAATTTAATCGCCAAAAGTGAAAATTGTTGTAGTGAGATAAAAGGAAGAAAATAAAGAGATAGAGAGAGGGGGGATTAAAAGTAGGGGTGGGCGCGGGTCGGTTGCGGTCACAGAACCTCCAATCCGCCATCCGTCCGCCAGATTGGCGGATTGGAGAAAATCAATCCGCATCCGTCCGCTAATCCGACAAATGTGGATTGAGCGGATTGGCGGTTTGGCGGATGGATGCGAATTGATTTGGCGGTTTGAAATTTTATAAATTTTCAACATAGTTCAACTTGTGCATTTCCTCAAAAAAAAAAAAATTACAATCAAGGACTTAAAAAAATATTACAATTACTACATGCCTCATCCAAAGAAAAAAAGTTTGAAACTTTAGAATATCAAAATCACTGCATGCCTCATCCACATATTACAATCACAACATGCTTTATCCACATAAAGTATTACAATATGTGGTTCTTAAAATATAAAAGCAATTCAAACCGCCAAAACCATGAACAGAGCAGTAGTAGAGATTGTATGTCTCTGTATTGTTACATTTATATATATTTTTGAAAACAAAAATCAACCAACATATATCATATTTTCTATTTATTACTTTTAGAGTTAAATTTAAAAACCAAAAAATATATTCAAGTTGAAAACTTTTTTTTAACAGAATATTTAAACTCTTTTTCAATTGAAAACACAAACAAAATATTTAAACAAATTGAAAACACAAAGTCTTATAAATTATTAAGGGTGCTCGCGGTTTGGCGGTTCGGTTGCGGTCAAAGGGACCTCAAATCCGCTATTCGTCCGCCAAATTGGCGGATTGAAGAAAATCAATCCGCAACCGTCCACTCGTCATCACGCATCTGTTCAAAATACGACGAATCAGTTCGGTTCAGTCAATTTTAACGGATCGATATATCCGCTGCTCATCCTAATTAAAAGTGTATGTCTATCTTTTTACCTGGTCTATTTCAAGACAGTTAGGATAGGCTGGGCGTTGTCAACTAATGCTCTCAAATATATATATATATATATATATTTAAATGTTAAAAATTCTAAAATTTTAATAATATTTATCAAATAAGACATATTTGGTCAAAACTTTGTAAATTTTGTTTTATTTTATTTTACATCCCTAGCCTTAAAGCATTCCCATCAGATTACTTGAATTTTATTTTAAAATATTATTAAAAAATTTATTTTCTATTTTAAGAATCATTTTTTCATTTATTTCCCCCCACATACTCCACTCCCTATTATTTCACTATTTTATTAAAACATAATTTTTAATTATAAATTTAAAAAAAATAAAAATCATAAATGTATATTATTGTCAAAAAAAAAATTAGAAAGGAATTACAATGATTCCCTACAAATAAATAGTTATTGTAACAATTTTTATTTTAATGAAGTGTTTAAAAGTATTAATGAAAGGATATTAGGAGTCACCAATCCGTTAAAATAGGTATGAATGAAATTTGAGGCTCTGTTAGGATGCTGTTAGTCGTTCGTTTGGTTAAAGCCATATTGACACAGCACAAACTCCCAAACAGCCACGTGTCAGTTATTAGACACTTAGTGTGGAAGTAACCAGCCCCTAATAATTCCATCCTGCGTTAGTATTCGCCTCAATAAAACCTATTTGCCCTACTTTACCTAATCCTTATACACATGACCAAAATATCCCTACTATACCGGTGCAGATTTGGCAAGATGGTTAAAAATCAAAAATTAATTTTTAATATATTTTAGTGTCACATTATTTTTTATATTTTTATATAAAAAATTAAAAGGGTTAAAAAAATTAAAAAGTAAATTTGTAACCATCTTCTCAAAATATATCCTTATAAAAGTAATGAGTTTGATCTCAATTTGGGATGAAATCAAAATTAATTTATTATTTATAATTTTATAAAAATTAGAATCAAATCAAATCATTAAAATCACGAATCAATCCAAAACAACTAATTTAAAGGGAAAATTAGTCTAGGGTCCCTCTCCTAGTTTTCGTAATGGAAGAGATCCACAAAATTATTTTTTGATGTCTAAAGTCCCTAAACATATATCAGAGAAATTTGGCTCTTTGTCTCTCCTCCTCTACTGCAAAGCAGCACTTTCTCTCTCTCTCTCCGAAACCCTAGAGAGAAGAGATGGGCAAAGCAACACGAGGAGCCAAGGCTGTAGAGTTGGATAGGCTCGTCTTCAGAATCGAAAGCATATCGAAGACTCTGATTGATTCTATTAAGAAAACAAACGAGGTTCTCATCCTGCTAGCATGTGCTGACCGTGGTTTCAAGTTTCAGGGCATTTACAGCAATTTTCTTTACAACAAGAATTTTGATCCTAGCCTCTTTTAAGGCACTTAAAGCCACCTTAAAACTATACTCTGATGCCATCCCTTCCTCCACACAGTTAATCTATCTACATGTAATACTTTTCTTCATGGGCACAGCTTTGTGCGTTTGACATTTCCTCATTCATGATGGACATGGATGTCTCTCCTCCAGATTACAATAGCAATGGCAAACCAACCTACACCCAGATCTTCCTAGCCTCTTCCATCGGCCTCATCATTGCTGCCGCAATGCATTACCATCTCAAGAAGCTAAGAGATCAAAAGATCCTTTCGAGGATTAAAGTCTCCGGTAACAGACCCGTCCGGAAGGTCGAGAGGTTCTCCCATTATGTAGGTAAATCATGTGATCCATTTCTTTCTTTCTTTTCTATACCCATTTGGATCTTTTCGGCCTTTCTATAATCTATCTATCTTGTTTTTATCTCTCTCCCCTCAATGGGTGCAGCAAGCCAAATGGGATTTGCAGACAGAAGGGCATGTCCACATCTCTGCAAGTTAGCTTCTGAATACATCAGGAAATCTGAAGATTGTGAAGACAACATATATTCGTTCTTTGCAGATGATCCAGATATGGATTCCTGAATTTTCTCTGGGTTAAAGAGAATTTCTCTGGAAATGTTTCTTTAGGAATTTCATTGATTTTGAGAAAATTTCTCTGGTTTAAAATGATCCAGAGAAATTCTTCATTCATTTTCTCTAGAAAAAATTTCAATCTAGAGAAATTTGAATTTTCTCTGGGTTGAACCCAGAGAAATTTGTAGCATTAAGTTTAAAGAAAATCTATCACAAACTCATAGAAGAACTATTAAACATGGGAATTATTTATATATATTATGTATATTTTCATAGATTTCACTCACATATACCTGTACCCATGTGTGTAAATCCCACTGATGTTATTGCTTCAATGGTTGTGCTTCTTAGTCTGCAAATCCCACTGATGTTATTGCTTCTTTTTTTTTTTTTTTTTTTTGGTAATCAGCTCAATGTTGTATGCACTTTCTGTCCTCCATCAACCACTCCTCCACCGTCTCTTCCCCTAACGAGTGCAACCTCTTCTTTTCCAACTTTCTCTGGATTTCCAATAAGAGCAAAAGTTGCTTGAAGAAAGGGTTGCTACGTTGTCTGGAGAAATTTTCAAAATTTCTTTGGACCAATTTTCTCTGTGACGTGAATTTTCTCTGGATCAACTTGAGGGACCTTAGATATTATGAAAATATTAGATGTCCTTTATGCTATAAAATCTTAATATGAGGGATCTTAAAAAAAAAAATCCTAATTTAAATATGGTTCGGTTCGATTTGAAATTATGATTTTACATAAATTATTCAAAAAAAAAATCATATAATATTTTCAAAAAAATTCAACTTATCATAAATATTAAAAATAAAAATAAGATATTTATTAAATAAACTACTCTCATAATATTTAACAATTAAGTAAAAAAATAATATTAAGCAAACATTATTCAATATTAATTTATTATTTTTTTTTCAAAACATAAACTTTCAAAACATAAATATGTATATTATTCCATTATTAACTTAAACAAAAAATTATACTTAGGAAATAAACATATATAATTTAAAGGGCAAATTACATATACACCCCTCCAGGTTTGACAAAATTACAGATACCCCCCTGAGGTTTGAGAAATTACGAATTCCCCCCTGAATGCTATATTTGCATAAGAAATTAGGGGGTAATTTGTTATGAAATATAAACCTCAGGGGGTAAATTGTTATGAAAATACAAACCTCAGGGGGCGGGATGTAATTTCCGAAACCTCAGGGGGGTATCTGTAATTTAACCAAACCTGGAGGGGTGTATATGTAATTTGCCCTAATTTTAAATGATACGGTTCGATATGCAGATTTTTTTCCTTAACTCAGCCCTGTGTTCATAACTCTCCCCCAAATGTCAGAGGGTTCATATCGTAATTTTCATTAGGAAGAATACTAATTTGTTCTAGTGAAGTCAAATTTCAATTAAGAACATTCATTGAGTGGCGAGTTGGTAATCCTATTGCAATATAATAATAGAGGAGACCCAAAAGGCCAAATGGGCATTTGATTACTAGGCATACCCCTCCCCTCGATTAAGTAATATAAGTACGCAATAACCTACTAATCATTTCAAACCCAATTAGTTGTCAAATTTTGAGTATCCAATGGCTTGCCGTTACGAAATGGAGGTAACCGTGACGTCGGCGAAGGATCTGAAGAACGTGAACTGGCGTTACGGCCGACTGAAACCATACGCCGTGGTGTGGATTGAGCCCAACAACAAATGCTCCACCAGGGTCGACGACGATGGCGACATCTATCCCTACTGGGATCAGAAACTCATCATCCCTTTCATCTCTCCCATCCAGGACTCCACCTTCCACCTCGACCTAGTCCACGCCAATGCCAAAGACGACACCAAGCCTCTCATCGGCTCTGCCCGCCTCCCCCTCCGCGACGTCGGCTTCGGCGAGCGTGCCACCCACAACCTGGATCTGAAGCGCCCCTCCGGCCGCCCCCATGGCACGGTCCAACTCAAGATCTGCCTCCGCGAACTCCGCTATCGTGCGCCTGACCCCTACTACGCCCCTCCTCCTTCCAGGGAATACTCCTCTTCTGCTCCGCAGCCGTACGGTAACTCTTACGCCCCGAATCCCTACCAGCAGTCGGCGCCACCCTCTGGATATCCCTACGGTCAGTCTCAGCCGTTGGCGTATGGGGGGCAGGGGAGCTACGGCCAGGCTGCACCCCCACCAGCAGTGTACGGGCAGGGGCAGGAGTCGTACTACAGAAACCAGCAGCAGCAGCAGCAGCAGGATCAAGGGAAGAAGAGCAAGTATGGGATGGGGACGGGATTGGCTGTGGGAGCGGTGGCTGGGGTGTTGGGTGGACTAGCGCTAGCAGAGGGAGTTGATTACATGGAGGACAAGATTGCCGATAAAGCGGCAGAGAAGGTGGAGGATGATGACGATGACGATGACTATGACGAGGACGACTACTAAACAAAACAAGAAGAAGAATGCTCAACGCAATGCATGTTTTTTTTTTTTTTTTTTTTGGCAATCTCAATTTGGTTTTGCGTACTTCTTATCCTAAAATAGAAATAAAAATGAAAATGAAACTCAGATATGGGCATTACTCTATCGTTAATGAATTGATTTGATTATATTTGAAACAAATGGTGACCCTAACACTTGATTATTTATTATAAAAAAAATAAAAAAATTAATACAAATGTTGAAATATGTGCACCACCAGCCGTAGTGTCTGATTTGATTCAAAGGACCGACATTGCAACTCCAGATATATTTTTCATCATAGATATTACAAAATTTGAATTTTATAAAAATTTATTAATTTAGACTTTGCTAATAATTTGAACCATTTAATTTATTAAATATTTCATATTAATTGACCCCACATATCCAAATAATCTCCTCCAGTCGAAGGGAATCCTCCTCCATAATAAAACGAGACTTTTACCTCATAGAGTTCAGTTTCTCTATAGTTAGCCTTCGTTTGGTAAGCACATTGAGACTATATAAGCACATACGGACAAAAAAAAGCTACAAAATCACAAAATGACAAAATACTTGACTTTTGATGCAAAATTACCAAATTGGCCCATATACAAACAAAAAGTAAAAAAAGCATCATTTCTAAGTGGAGGGCATATTTGTCATTCCAATGCAATAAAGCCAAAAAAGCCAACAAGAAAACCGAACGAACAAAAAAATTCCAGGCTAAAAAAGTCAAAAAAATTAAAAAGCCAAGTTTATCAAACAACACCTTAATTTGTGCATTAAATTACAAAATAAGTTTTTGAGGCATAAGATTTGACACAAGAAATAAAATATGAGGGAAGTATCAATATATCTTAAAATATAATTTTGTGAACTTTTTAGTCCTTAATTTTTTCTTATGTATTCAAAAGTCCTGTTAATGTGGAAATTACACAAAAAAGTAGTCATTTACACGTTTGGGTTTAATTTTTTAGGAATATAAGTGGATTTCTCTAAATGTGAAATTACTCGTTTAGGCAATCCGCACTATAGAGCTTTTAGATTTTTCTTCCTTCTAAAACAAATCTCACATTACGAACAAGAATGTAACACTCCAATAACGTAACACTCTAATGTAACATAATAAGAACTCTTTAGTGTATTTTTTCTAAACGTAACAATATAACACTCCAAACTGTTTCCAAACATAACATTCCAATACAACACACTCTAATATAATATACAAAAAAAATCATTAGTGTATTTTTTCTAAACGTAACACTCTAATCAATATAATTCCAAACGTAACACTCCAATGTAACATAAAAAATAAAAAATAAAAACCTCATTAGTATATTTTTTCCAAACGTAACACACCAATCAATGTAATGCCAAGCATAACACTCAAATGTAACACATAAAAACACTAAAAAAACTCCTTAGTGTTCTTTTCCAAACATAACACTCACAATTTGATATTATATATTAGCCCAAAACTTACTATGAAATTTTTGTACTTCTTTTCGAATGGTTTAAAGAATCCAACATCTTTTTTTTAGAGTGTTACGTGTGGAAAAAGTACACTAAGAAGTTTTTTTGAGTGTTACGTTGGAGTGTTGCACTAAGCATTTTTTATTTATTTATTCATTTTTTTTTTTTTAGTGTTGAGTGTTGCATTTGGAAAAAGTATATAAAATTTTTTTTTTTAAATTTTAAATTTAGGGTTTTATATAAGGGTTTTTTTTTTTTTTTTTTTTTTTTTAAATTAAAAAAAAAAAAAAAAAAAGGATTTTTTTTTTTTTTAGAGTATTACATTTGAATGTTATGTTTGAAAAAAATATATTAACATGTTTTTTTTTGTTTTTTAAATTCTTATATTTGAGTATTATGTTTGGAAAAAATATAATAACGAGTTTTCTTTTTTTTTTTTTTTTTGAAGTCTTACATTTGAGTGTCACATTTAGAAAAAGTATACTACGAAATTTTTTTTGAGTGTTACATTTGAATGTTACACTAAAAAGTTTTTTTTGGGAGTGTTTCATTTAAGTGTTACATTTGAAGAAAGTATACTAAAAAAATTTTTTAGAGTCTTACATTACAGTGTTGCATTTGAGTGTTGAAGTTTAAATTATACGTTGGCACTAAAATTTACTAATGAGTTTTTATATTCTTTTTGAAATGTTTGAAGAATCACATATTTTAAATCATTTGTAGTACTTTTGAAATGTTTGAAAATTTTCACATTTCAAGTCATTTCAAATAAAAAAGATTCTCATATAAAAGTTCATCCTAAATTTGATTTCCATATATTGTGTATCTTACCTTTCTAGCATAATTTTGGGAAGGGGGGGAGAAAAGAAAACATAATAGAAATAAAAGTATAACCGTAAATTTAATTTTTAAATAATATATTAAATCTCTCGTGTTTATATTGGAATATTACGTTTAGAAAAAGTACACTAAGAAATTTTTTGGGGTATTTACGTGTAGGTCCTAATAAGATGACTTATTGTCTAATAGGTTCTATGGGAAAAATTTGTAATAAAAAAGTCACTAATTCTAAATTTTAGCGACAATTTATAAAAATCATGACAAAAAAAGTCACTAATTGTTAATTTTTAGCTACGTATGTAAAAAATTGTCATAAAAAAATTATTTTTAGTGATAATTTTACCAAGACTTATTTTCAATAGGACTTGACGGGAATTAAGTCTAACTATTATGACCTATTGGTAGTTTACCCAATTTTTTTTGTGTGTTACATTGGAGTGTTACACTAAGGAGTTTTTTTGGAGTGTCACGTTTGGAAAAAGTATAATAAAGAATTTTTTTTGGAGTGTTACATTTGAGTGTTACACTAAAGAGTTTTTTTGGGAGTGTTTCATTTAAGTGTTACATTTGAAGAAAGTAAACTAAAAATTTTTTTTAGAGTCTTACATTAGAGTGTTACGTTTGAGTGTTGCAGTTTAAATTATACGTTGGCACTAAAACTTACTAATATGTTTTTATATTCTTTTTGAAATGTTTGAAGAATTACATATTTTAAATCATTTGTAGTACTTTTGAAATGTTTGAAAATTTTCACATTTCAAGTCATTTCAAATAAAAAAGATTCTCATATAAAAGTTAATCCCAAATTTGATTTCCATAAATTGTGTATCTTACCTTTCTAGCATAATTATGGGAGGGGGAGAGAAAAGAAAACATAATAGAAATAAAAGTATAACCGTAAATTTAATTTTCAAATAATATATTAAATCTCTCGTTTCAAAATCAATGAGACTAGTTGGTTTATAAAAAAACTCTTAGAATTAAACGGGATCACCCTTCCTAAAGTTGAATTTATGGATAAATTTTCCATAAAATATATGAATATATACTTTACATTGGATTATTGTCTAAAAAAATTATACATACTAAAGAGAATAAACAAAAACAAACTACAATCTCTATATATAAATTACAATCATATATATATATATATATTAAGAACATTAATAATCACATTTCTTATCATATTTTATTTATCATTTCTTAAGTTTATATACTAGTAAAAAGTATGAGTGGTGGCATTCAGTAAACCAATGTGGTATTGGCATATAAAGTAATAATCAAATTATGATAAGAAAAGTTGATAATTTTATAATTATTATTTTAAGAGTTCGTATGTTACGAATTAGACATTCAACAAAGTGAGTTGGGTTGATTGGATGTTCAATGAAATGCCATAAGATATTCATATTTAGAGAAAGAACAATTTTAACATACATATATTTTTAATCTATTAAAAAATTGTTTTTAGAATGTTCGATTGCATATATAATACCTCTAGGGTAGAGTCACCCATGAGGACCGACTGCTTTTTGCACCATTTTAGAAGTACTTTGAATGATTTAAATAAATATATTTTTAAATTTTTCATAAAAAGATATATAAAAAAAATTTAAAAAAATGTGATCTAAAATTAATAAAAAAATTTTAAAAAAATACTAATATAGAAAATGTCAAATATTGCCTTAGTCAGTCGTCTGCCGGCAACTACGCAGGCCCATAGCCGGCCATCCTGATACGATATGAAATCTTTCTTTACTTTATTTTTTCTTCGTTACTCACTAAGGGTGTGCATAGATGGTTTGGTTCTTGATAAAACTAAATTTATAATTAAATCAAGAGATAATTATTTACAAATCCTATTTGTAAGGTTAATGTTATATTAAGGTGATGTTTGACAAAATTAAAAATTAAAAGTTGAAAATTAAGTAATAAAAATTAAATGCTAATTTTATTTTTATTTTCTTAAGATAAAAAACTATTTGATAAAAAATTAAGTTTTGAATTAAAACAGATTGTTTAATACATACAAAACCAAATTAAAATTTATTAATTTTAAATATAACTTCTTGTGGGTGTTAATTTTCAACCTTACAACCAAATGGGAAACTTAGCTGGAAAGTACACGGCAGAATAGATTAAACCAAACACCTGCCAACAAGAAGATAAGAATATCGCGGTGGCTCATCCACCCTAGGGCACTCTAAAGATCAAGTCAATTACTTATTTCTTAAAGATATCAAATCAAGTATTCAATGCGCAAGTAAGAGCATACCTTAGACCCACAGGGATGTCTCTCTTTTATAGCTAGCAGTGCCCTTTCTTCTAGAAGTCTCATTTCATAGAACTCAAGTACAATGCTTATCTTGGACTCTTAGTTAAATATAGATGAACTTCTCAAGAGCCTCATCTGTATCCGAAACTAAGCACTCACTTATTTGGACTCTTTCCCTCTATCCAAATATCTTAGATTTCAGTATTACCGTACCATATCTCAGCAATATCACAATCACCTCAGCAATCTAGCTCGTCTACGTAGCACCTCAGCTAACACGTTGGCCGTACCTCGGCCACATGGCACGACCCTTAAACTACGTCCTCACAACTGCTCCCTGGGTTCTATTGCCTCAGTAACTTGAGGTGATGGAACCTATATCATTTGATCTTCCAACATGTTGGCTAAACAATATGCTAGAGATAGTCCTCTGACCGATGCTTAAGGTTAGCGCAGCAAACTACCTCACTCAACTCAACAAGGTCTAGTCCAGGATCAAGAATCCGATGGATAAGGTTAGCGCAACCAGAGCTACCAAACACAAGGCCAAGGTTGCTACCAAGGCCACTGAAGAAAGGGTTGCTGATGCTGAGAACAAATTAAAGGAGGCTTTGGATACAAAGGAAGCCGAAATCAAGGTCGCCAGAAAAAAAAGCCTACGAAGAGGGGCAGGCCGACGTGCGGGATCAATACAAGAAGCAAGTCAACCTGGACTGCAACAAGGGTTACTATCTTCGTTGGGTTGTTGCTCTGAAAAAAACTTTTTGTTCGCAAGGACTCATTCCTTCGGGATATCAGCCAACTTGATGTGCCCTTTCCCCATCTCCTGACCAATTTGAGGAGAAGAAAGAAAAGGAAGAGAAAGAAAAAGAGGCAGACATTACTGCTACTGCTGGGGCTAAGCCCCCAACTCTAAAAGACCAGGTCCTGGACCTGACCGAAGATGATGGGGATGAGGTCTCCAAAACCACCTCTCCAAAGAAGTCCGACGCTTTTGAGGCCGAGATTGTTGCTGCCAGCAGAAGCCTTGATAAGAGCTTAAAAGAGATTGATGACGAAATAACAGCAGATGCCAAGGCTAAAAAAGCTATCACTCTATCCGTTGAGGCTGATACAACGCCAACAGCCGTCGTGCAACAGACTGAGAACACCACCGCAGCATCTAACACTTAGGATTTTTTTTGTTTTTCCTTCTTTACTTTCAGTTGTAACTTTTCTCTTTTTTGAACACTACTATTTTTGTCAGGTCGGAGTTGTGATACCCCTGTTCCATAGTATGCTAATTAGTCCTTAATTTGAGTATGATTTTGTGTGCCATTATGTGAATATATGCGATTTGAATTTCTATCTGTTCACCGTAAGAATATCTGTTTGATTATCTGCTTTGGAAATTAAATTGAGGGCCTTATCGACTATCGAAACCAAAATTGATTACGTCATTGTGATTGGCATAATTTTTAGAGCCTATGGTGAAGTTTAATTGAAAAATTAATTCGAGTCGGACTAAACAGATTAAATTATGAAATTAGTGCCCAGTTATTTATTATTATTAAATTGAATTAGTAGGGCTTGTTGTATGAAGGCACTACACTCTCCATTAATTCTTTTGAACTCAAAAATCTAAGTTATACAATTGTGAGAGAGAGAGGGCCGGCCATAGAGAGAGAAAGGGAGAGAAATTATGCTATTTTGGCTCAAAGCTTGGAAACCTTGAAGATTTCCCAAGAAATTATTATAGATTGTGAGAATCAAGGCTCCTAGGTGAGTATCTCATGGGTTTTGTTTGGAATTTGTAAATTCAAGTTTGATTAATGGAGGGAATTAAGTTGATTTTATTGAATTTGAAGTCATAGAACACATGCATGTAGAGAGTTGCTATGGATTTCCATGTTTGAGCTTAATTTGTGTAATCTATGTTGAAGTTTGATTGAAATCCATGTGTATGACCATTTCTTCACCAAATAAGTTGTGAATAATGTGTATTTCTCAAATGCAAGAATAGATCATGAAAGTGTAAGCATTGCATGTTTGAATTTGATGTGTTGGTCATGAATTTGGATTAATTTGAGACATGCATGTAGGTAATACAACAAATTGAGTTCCATGATGATGTGTTTTGGTGTTTATATCATGTTAGTACAAGTATATGTGAAATTGGAGCCATAATATGCAAGAAATGTGGTTGAAATGTCGAATTTGAGCTCAAGAACACAATCTGGGAAAACCCAGAAATTTGATGTCCGCTCGAACGGGAAAACTGCCGCTCGAGCGTGAATTTCGTGCTCCTAGTATTTTCTGCGGACCATGATGTCCGCTCGAGCGGGGAAGTTCACGCTCGAGCTGGGAGCTATGTGGAATGAACTTCTGCTCAAGCGTCCAAGTTCACGCTCGAGCGTAAAAATGATATATCCAGTACTTTTTGCAGACATGGTGTCCGCTCGAGCAGGGAAGTTCATGCTCGAGCGGGAAGCCATGTAGAGAGGCCTTCCACTCGAGCGCCAAAATGAACACTCGAGCATAATTTTCACCTATCCAGTACTTTTGCAAGCCTCAAGGGTCCGCTCGATCGGGGAAGTCCACGCTCGAGCGGGGACCCTGTTTTCTGAAATTTTGAAAATGCATTCTGTGTTTTGTTTTCTGTTCTCTTTCACTTCTAAGTACTCTTAGGCATGCATTGAGCATTGTAATTGAGTTAAAGAGATAAGAATAAAGCCTAAAGAGGAAAATGTGAATTTGGAAACGGATTGAATGGTTGTTGACCCTTTTGTGTTCATGGACTGTGTAGGGTCAAGCTCCAGGGCAAACCAACCAACCGATCACTGTGAGTAATATCGATATTTGAAACTTGTCAATTGTCCAATTGCTTATTTCCTTATAAGCCTTATGAGATTGCCAGTTTGAATTATGGACAAATGTTTGATACGAATGACCGAATGGGCCGAAGGCCGTTTTGACAAGAATGAATGGGCCAAAGGCCGTTTTGACATGAATGACTGGGCTGAAGGACGTTTTGACATAAATGGATGGGCCGAAGGCCGTTTTGACATAAATGAGTGGGCCAGAGGCCGTTTTGATAGGAATGAAGAATAAATGTTAAATAAAAATGTGAATCAGGCCCAAGGCCGTTCGAAGTATGTTGTTCTACATATCGTTTGTGTCTTCTTATTTGATATTATTCACTGGGCTATCGCTCACGCTCATTCATGTGTTTGTAGGTGAGCCAAGAGAGGTCCAGACCCAGCCCCAGTGAAGTCTGTGTGGAACAACCAAGTTTTGGAGAGTCAGCCCATGTGTCTCATGCATGAGACTCGCCTTCGCCTTTTGTCATTTTGTTTTATGTTGTTATATTGGCAAAGTCTTTGTCTATGTTATATACAGTTTTCATGGGTTGACTTAGTTTTTGAATGATCCTATTTGTACGGAACTTATGCTACTACATTTTTGTTGTGAATTATTAATGCATATATGTTTGGTTGCTTGGATGTGCCTTGTAAGCACAGCTCTATGGACAAAGTTTTTGAATTGCTTCCGTTTGGCCCCCATTAACTCTGTTAAAATACATTTGTCTTGGTTCGAGGCCGTAGGTAATCTCATGATTACTGGCCGGTTATGTCATTAACCCACGAGGGCGGGTTTGGGTCATGACAGAGTGGTATCAGAGCACGAGTTAATAACTCACACACTTGTCCAAAAGAGCAATAAGCGTCTAGATAAGACCTAAGATGCATTCATGTGATAAGTATGACTTAGATAGTATCGAGAATGCATCTAAATGTTTCAATATGAACAACTATGTATTATAAGTTATGATTTGCTTGCATTGCAATCTATTTGAATTTGCATGCTCTTTAATATATACATACTTGCAAATCTTTTGTGTAAAATATAATGCAAGTTTAATCAGATGTTGAGAACAAGAGGTGATAAGATAGAGGAATCTTCTACTGCCAGACTGGACAGAATGGAAAGACTGATACAGGAAATGGCAGAAACTTTAAGACAGCAACAGGAGTGGCAACAACAGTAGCAGCAACCACATCCGCCACCTCCACCTCCGGCACAACTCGTGCCAGATAATTAGAATGATGACCGAATCATAGCTCTCACTAAAGAGTTCAAGAAAATGAAACCACCGCAGTTCTATGGTGGATTAGATCCTTTGAAAGCTGAAGCTTGGGTCCTCGGCATCGAAAAATTGTTTGAATGGTTCCCATGTTCGGATACACAGAAAGTGCTTCTAGCCACCTTTATGCTAGAAGACGAAGCAAGAAGATGGTGGATGTTAATGCGTGAGAATTACAAAGATGCTGATTGGGCAAAATTTTTGGAAAATTTCTACGACAAGTACTTCCTACAGTGTGTTCGGGATAGAAAAGTAGCTGAGTTCATGGAACTAAGACAGGACAGTATGACTGTAGCCGAGTATGAGGCCAAATTCACCGAATTGGCCAGGTTTGCACCTCATGTAATTGATACTGACTATAAGAAGGCGAGACACTTTGAATGTGGGCTTCGAAGTGACATTTTAGAGAGGGTGAATGTCTTGAAGCTGGAGACCTACATTGGGGTGCTAGACAGGGCTATCATATCATAGGCTAACATAGCTCGACAGACCAAGCCAACAACAGAATGAAAGAGTAACAAAAGGCAAGGCTCCTTTTCGAAGAAGAAATTTTCGAAAAAGCAAAATACGGGCTCCTCAAATACTTCAAATTCTTCCCGAGACATAGCTTCCATGTGCAATATTTGTAGCAGAAAGCACCGTGGAGTTTGTTACCGTGTGTCAGGAGCCTGTTTCAAATGTGGGAAACAAGGGCATATGGCCCGAGATTGTAATCAAAATGGGGGAAAGATAGCTGCTAGTTCTACTGGATCGATCCTGAAACTGGGAAATACTTTGAGATCCGCTACCACTGGGGATACCGTGAGACAGGGGAGAGTTTCTGCGCTTGTTCCGGGCAATACACGGAATGCCAACGCAGTTGTCTTAGGTACTATTTCTATATGTAATCAGGATGCTTTTGTATTAATTGATTCCAGATCCACACATTCTTTTGTGACATATGCATTTGCATCTAGACTAAATAGACCTTTAGAATTACTGCCATATCTGTTATGTGTGTCGGCTCCATCTGGGGAATCTGTATTGTGTGAATCTATATACCGGTTTTGTGATATGCGTGTTGAGGATGCTATCCTATATGTAGATTTGCTGCTCTTGAACTTTAGGCATTTTGATGTAATTTTGGGTATGGATTGGTTGACCAAGTATTGTGCCACCATCGATTGTGTGACAAAACGAGTTGTATTTAAACCACCAGAACATAAAGAGATTGTGTTTGTGGGTAATGGGTTAGTGTCTCCACCTTATTTGATATCTGCAATGAAAGCATGTAAACTGATCAGGAAGGGGTGCCAGGGTTATTTGTGCTATGTGTTGTCTGAACAATCTGTGAATGTTGAATTGAATGATATCCATATTGTTAGAGAATTTCCAGATATGTTTCCAAATGAATTACCAGGGGAATTGGTAGACAGGGAGATATGGTAGACAGGGAGATAGAGTTCACCATTGAGACTGTGCCAAGCACCCAGCCTATTTCTAAAACTCCCTACAGAATGGCTACAGCTGAAATGAAAGAATTGAACGAACAGTTGCAAGGCCTGCTTAACAAAGGGTTTATCCGACCTAGCACTTCGCCATGGGGTGCACCAGTGTTGCTTGTGAAAAAGAAGGATGAAACCCTATGCCTGTGCATCTATTATCGAGAATTGAACAAGGTAACAATAAAGAACAAATATCCCCTACCCCGTATTGATGACTTATTTGACCAATTGCAGGGATCACAGGTGTTTTCTAAGATTGATTTGAGATCCGGGTATCATCAACTGAAAGTTAAGGCAGAAGATGTTGAGAAAACCGCATTCAGAACGAGGTATGGACATTTTAAGTTTCTTGTCATGCCATTTGGAGTGACTAATGCCCCCGCAACATTTATGGACTTAATGAACCGAATTTTTAAAACCTACCTTGACGAATTTGTTGTGGTTTTTATTGATAATATTTTGATATATTCCAAAGATAGACTTGAACATGAAGATCATTTGAGAACTGTCTTACAAACACTTCAGGAAAGGAAATTATTTGCTAAACTAAAGAGATGTGAGTTTTGGTTGGATGAAGTTATTTTCTTAGGGCATGTGATCAACAAGGAAGGGATTTCAGTGGACCCACAGAAAAATCGAGGCAATTGTGAATTGGCCTACACCGGCAAATGTGACGAAAGTCCGTAGTTTCATGGGCTTAGCTGGGTACTATAGGAGGTTTGTGAAGGACTTTTCGAAATTAGCTGTGCCTCTTACCCAATTGACACGAAAAGGGCAACCGGTTGAATGGAACGACGAAAGAGAAGCTGCCTTTCATGAATTGAAGTCAAGATTGACCACTGCACCAATTTTGACACTATCTTTAGGTACGAAGAATTTTGTAATTTTCAGTGATGCGTCTTATAAAGGTTTGGGTTGTGTGTTAATGCAGAACGGAAAGGTTATTGCTTATGCCTCCCGACAGTTAAGGCCACACGAGAAGAATTATCTAACACATGACCTAGAATTGGCCGCAGTTGTTTTTGCTTTGAAAATCTGGCGGCATTATCTGTATGGAGCAAAGTGTGAAGTCTACACAGATCACAAGAGCCTAAAATACTTCTTTACACAGAAAGAGCTGAATATGCGACAAAGGAGATGGCTTGAACTGATAAAAAACTATGATCTTGAGATTCAGTACCACCCCAGAAAAGCTAATACAGTTGCTGATGCCTTGAGCAGAAAATCAACGGGGAGTATGGCTTGTATGCTTACCAAACAGAAAGAAATCTTGCAAGATTTTGAGAAATCTGAAATTGAAGTGGTAATGTGTGAACAGAGTGGATTAATAGCCGCTATTACAGCCGAGCCGACAATCATTGATGAAATCAAGCAGAAACAAAAGGAGGATGAATTCCTCAAGAAAGTGATTGATGAGTTTGAGACATGTCCGAAAGTAGAGTTTGGCATTGAGAATGAGGTGTTGAAATTTCGGAACAGAATATGTGTCCCAGATATTCCGGAACTAAAGAAGAGGGTTTTAGATGAAGCCCACGGATCCGTATTTGCTATGCATCTGGGCAACAATAAAATGTATTGGGATTTGAAACAAACCTATTGGTGGCCTAAAATAAAGAAAGAGATTGCAGAATATGTATCCAAATGTCTTCAGTGTCAGCAAGTTAAAGCAGAACATCAGAAACCAGGTGGTCTATTTCAACCTCTCCCTATTCCTGAATGGAAGTGGGAGCACGTGACTATGGATTTTGTTGTTGGCCTACCTCGGACTTCTCGAGGTATGGATTCTATTTGGGTTGTGGTTGTCAGATTGACTAAATCTGCACATTTTCTGCCTGTCAAAACTACATTTACTGCTTATAGGTTGGCTGCCATTTATGTTGATGAGATTGTTCGTTTACATGGAGTTCCAGTATCTATTGTGTCGGATAGAGATCCGAAATTTGTATCTAGATTGTGAAAAAGTTCGCAGGAAGCTATGGGAACAGAATTGAGATTTAGTACTGCATTCCACCCACAGACAGGTGGGCAATCAGAACGAACAATACAGACTTTGGAAGATATGCTTCGGATGTGTGCCTTGGATTTTCAGGGGAGTTGGAAAGATTATTTGCCACTTGCAGAATTTGCTTATAATAATAGTTTTCACTCCAGCATCGGTATGGCACCATACGAGGCTTTGTATGGTAGGAGGTATCACCTATTTGTTGGACAGAAGTCGGGGATAGAGCTTTACTTGGGCCTGAAATTGTGCAAGACACTTCTGAGAAAATCAAGATCATTCGGCAAAGGCTCAAAACAGCTCAGGACCGACAAAAGAACTACGCAGATGTTCGAAGGAGACCTCTTGAGTATGAGGTCAGTGACAATGTGTTTGTTCGTGTGTCACTAATGAAAGGCCAAGTCAGGTTCGGAAAGAAGGGCAAGTTGTCGCCCCGTTACATTGGGTCGTTTCAGATTTTGGAAAGGCTCGGTCCAGTTGGTTATAGAGTTGCTTTGCCACCGGGATTTGAACAAATCCATAATGTGTTTCATGTGTCGATGTTGAGGGGTTACCTCCGAGACACGCTTCATGTGATTGATTATCACCGGGAAGCGTTGGATGAAAATATGGAGTACGCTGAATGGCTGGAACGAGTTGTTGACCGACAAGTGAAGCAACTGAGAAACAAGTCCATCCCAATGATGAAAGTTGAATAGAAAGAACACTATGGGACGGATGCCACGTGGGAAAAAGAGGAGGAAATGCGACTACGCTATCCACATTTGTTTTCCGACGAAGGTAAATTAAGTTTGGAGGACCAAACTTCCTCAAAGGGGTAAGACTGTGATAATCCTGTTCCGTAGTATGCTAATTGGCCCTTAATTTGAGTATGATTATGTGTTTAATATGATTTTGTGTGCCATTATGTGAATATATGCGGTTTTGAATTTCTATCTGTTCACCGTAGGAATATCTGTTTGATTATCTGCTTTGGAAATTAAATTGAAGGCCTTATCGGCCACCGAAACCAAAATTGATTACGCAATTGTGATTGGCATGATTTTTAGAGCCTACGGTGAAGTTTAATTAAAAAATTGATTTGGGTCGGATTAAACAGATTAAACTATGGAATTAGTGCCCAGTTGTTTATTATTATTAAATTGAATTAGTGGGGCTTGTTGTGTGAAGGCACTACACTCTCCTTTAATTCTTTTGAACTCAAAAATCTGAGTTATACAATTGTGAGAGAGAGAGGGGCGGCCATAGAGAGAGAAAGGGAGAGAAATTGTGCTATTTTGGCTCAAAGCTTGGAAACCTTGAAGATTTCCCAAGAAATTGTTATAGATTGTGAGAATCAAGGCTCCTAGGTGAGTATCTCATGGGTTTTGTTTGGAATTTGTAAATTCAAGTTTGATTAATGGAGGAAATTGAGTTGATTTTATTGAATTTGAAGTCATAGAACACATGCATGTAGAGAGTTGCTATGGATTTCCATGTTTGAGCTTAATTTGTGTAATCTATGTTGAAGTTTGATTGAAATCCATGTGTATGACCATTTCTTCACCAAATAAGTTGTGAATAATGTGTATTTCTCACATGCAAGAATAGATCATGAAAGTTGTATAATCACCATTTGTGTCATCTAAGTTGAAAATGGGAGCAATACATCACATGCATGGACAATTTATGAAGATAAGAGCTTTGGATGCATGAATGTGTATATTAGAATTGAGTTTGGTGTCAACTTGGGGCATGCATGTGTTTGATTCATGAAATTGAGCTCCATGATGTTGTGTTTTGGTGTTTATATCATGTTAGTACAAGTATATGTGAAATTGGAGCCATAATATGCAAGAAATGTGGTTGAAATGTCGAATTTGAGCTCAAGAACACAATCTGGGAAAACCCAGAAATTTGATGTCCGCTCAAGCGGGGAAACCACCGCTCAAGCATGAATTTCGTGCTCCCAGTATTTTCTGCAGACCATGATGTCCGCTCGAACGGGGAAGTTCACGCTCGAGCGGGGAGCTATGTGGAATGAACTTCCGCTCGAGCGTAAAAATGATACATCCAGTACTTTTTGTAGACATGGTGTCCGCTCGAGCTGGGAAGTTCACGCTCGAGCGGGAAATCATGTAGAGAGGCCTTCCGCTTGAGCGCCAGAATGAACGCTCGAGCGTAATTTTCACCTATCCAGTACTTTTGCAGGCCTCAAGGGTCCGCTCGAGCGGGGAAGTCCACGCTCGAGCGGGGACCCTGTTTTCTGAAATTTTGAAAATACAATCTGTGTTTTGTTTTCTGTTCTTTTTCACTTCTAAGTACTCTTAGGCATGCATTGAGCATTGTAATTGAGTTAAAGAGATAACAATAAAGCCTAAAGAGGAAAATGTGGATTTGGGAACGGATTGAATGGTTGTTGACCCTTTTGTGTTCATGGACTGTGTAAAGTCGAGCTCCAGGGCAAACCAACCAACCGATCACGGTGAGTAATATCGATATTTGAAACTTATCAATTGTCCAATTGCTTATTTCCTTATAAGCCTTATGAGATTGCCAGTTTGAATTATGGACAAATGTTTGATACGAATGAATGGGCCGAAGGCCGTTTTGACAAGAATGAATGGGCCAAAGGTCGTTTTGACATGAACAAATGGGCCGAAGGCCGTTTTGACAAGAATGAATGGGCCAAAGGCTGTTTTGACATGAATGAATGGGCCAAAGGCCATTTTGACATGAATGGATGGGCCGAAGGCCGTTTTGACATAAATGGATGGGCCAGAGGCCGTTTTGACATAAATGAGTGGGCCAGAGGCCGTTTTGATAGGAATGAAGAATAAATGTTAAATAAAAATGTGAATTGGGCCCAAGGCCGTTCGGAGTATGTTGTTCTACAAATCGTTTGTGTCTTCTTATTTGATATTATTCACTGGGCTATCGCTCACACTCATTCATGTTTTTGTAGGTGAGCCAACAGAGGTCCAGACCCAGCCCCAGTGAAGTCTGTGTGGAACAACCGAGTTTTGGAGAGTCAGTCCATGTGTCTCACGCATGAGACTCGCCTTTACCTTTTGTCATTTTATTTTATGTTGTTATATTGGCAAAGTCTTTGTTTATGTTGTATATAGTTTTCATGGGTTGACTTAGTTTTTGAATGATCCTGTTTGTACGGAACTTATGCTACTACATTTCTGTTGTGAGTTATTAATGTATATATGTTTGGTTGCTTGGATGTGCCATGTAAGCACAGCTCTGTGGACAAAGTTTTTGAACTGCTTCCGTTTGACCCCCATTAACTTTGTTAAAATACATTTGTCTTGGTTCGAGGCCGTAGGTAATCTCATGATTACTGGCCGGTTATGTCCTTAACGCACGGGGGTGGGTTTGAGTCATGACAGGAGTGCCTTCTGTTGTACTAAAGCAACAAGTTTATTTTGTTCAAGTGTTGGATGTTTCAAGCTTTAATCCCTATTGTTGCATGTTTTGTATACTCTTGCCATCTTTGTGCTTTGCTTCTCATGAATATTCCTAAGTATAACATCTTGGATAGTTATGATGAATTACAATGTCTCGGATAGAACTGTTATCCAATATCTCGGATAACTTCAACTCATTAAAATCTTTCTAAAAATTTTAACAAGTGTCAATCACGTACGTTCACATTAAGCATACATCATTTGAATCTTGCCTAAGTCTGACTTAGACATTCACGACCGAGGTCATCGTGTTTAACTCTAAGAATTAAATTAAAAGTTAATAGCCATGAGTTATACATATAAAATTATTACACAATAAACATGCAAATAAATTTAGAAAAGCTACAAAACTTTTATAACTTCAAAGCCTTAAATTAAAATTTAATAGGAAAGAGTTATATGAAATTGGTACAAAACAATAACCATGTAAATAATTCAAGAAATAATATGCATGTAACAAAAATTAAAATTTAAGAAATTTTGAACATGCAAATTATATTATAAAATTATAAATTATGAGCATGCTATTATACAAAACAAAATTGGTACTCATATAATAAAATTATACTAGAATAAATAATAAGCAAATTATACAAATATGCCAGAGATCTAGAAATAAAAAAACAATCTAATTAAACTTTGCCTATATAAATCCACTTTTGATAGATATCAAATTGAACTTCTATAGGTAGAAACAGTAGCCTTAATATATTAATCAGATTGAATGTGTCCAATTGTTTTAAAAAAAAAAAAAAAGGGATTGAATTTGAATGTGTCCAAGTTCATAACTAACACAGTATGTAAGAAAGAAAAAGAGTCATGCTGTAGGTTACTTTACTTTTGTTTTATATTCTTAATCATGACTTTCAAAATCTACAACCATGTTCTATGCACAGAAAGCAATTAAAACCAAGTCCATTATTTCCAAACAAAACCACTAGCAGAAGCTTTTTTTTTTCCTTTTTTTTTTTAATACTATTGTAAGCTTGCCTCGGAAACAGGATATAAAAAGGAAAATAGGAATTCATGAATGCAAACAGTGTACATATAATTTTATCAAACACAACAGTAGCATCAAATTCATGAAATTATACAAATACAACAAGAAGCAAATTTTATTTTATTCTTGTTCACTGTACCGTGACAGACATAGTGCCCTATACAACCTAGAAGTGAAAAGTACTTGAAATTATATATGAATCTAATTATCTAATTTCATGTTAAACATATCATTTGTTTTAAGTTTGTTGTAGAAATGATGTAACAAAATAACACAAATAGATTCACGATTCACAATTTGATTTCAAAATTAATAAACATGCTGGAAATTGCAAAGATACACAAGAAAAGAATGCGAAAAAAAGCTTGCACTAAACAGTGTCCTTAAAACAGATTTGCCGCCTATCCGATTGGGTGTTGGAGGTTCTTCGACATCTATCTCCTAAGATACGACGATTAGACCAGCTACAGCCAAGCACCTATGGTGTAGTTTTGGCGAGCTAAACTCAAGCTGCACGCTTTTACTATGAAGAATATAAAAATTGGAGGAAAAATTCTAAAACACAAAGAGACCAAACTTTACTTTTTGGTATCGAAGAATGAAGGAGAATGTCTCATTTTATACACATGGAGGGAGAGAGGAAAAAGCTCCTGCAACAAATATAGGATTAATAATGTCTCCTTTTATACACATGGAGGGAGAGAGGAAAAGGCTCCTGCAACAAATATAGGATTAATTTTTACATAATGGTGCAAAACTGATGGCTTAATCCATCGTGAATATAGAGGGGTTACACAAATTATATATACACATGTGTAATGTGTATAATTCTGCAACCCACATATCTGGTTTGGCCCAAAAAGATTAAGATGGGTGGGCCAAGCCCAACATCCACACTCAATTCAGTCTAGTGGCAATTTTATATATACACACATGTAATGTGTATACACGTCCGGACGGGTGGTGTGCGCGTGACAATTTTTGCATAATTGTTGGCTACATATTTTGTACAAGCCAATTACAATTCGACGCGTGGCAAAATAAGGATAATATATGAAGACTATTCAAGTTTTCGATCCTGATCGTACACGTGGCAATTAGTATTGGTTATTACGAGATCTGAGTAGCAGTGGATCAACAAAGAGATGCAAAGTAATGTGGCTTCAACAGTTACTCACATTTCAAATTCAAATTTAGGAGGGAAGCCTAACTGCAAGTAATGGCGTAATGGAGCTAATCTTGAGGCAACATGATCAGCGATCATGGAGGAGCAGTTCGACGGTTAGAAATGCAGTTTGATGGTCGTCCTTGAGCAGTATAAATAGCAGAGAAGGCCCCAAAAAAAGCCTCCAGACTCATATCCAAAAAATCAGTCTTATTCTACTTATTTTCTTTTCCAGTTTTACATTTCCAGTCTTATATTTCTTGTTCTTTACATTCCTGTACTTTAAATTCCTGCACTGCACTTCGTTCATAGGAGTAGTTTCAGGTAGTAGATTGTCGTTGTAAACCTCTACGAGGCTGAGTTTGGATCATTGTAAGTTTTTCATTTTAATGAGATGCTTCAATTGTTCTTCATTTAATTGTTAATTCTCATATATCAAGCCACCAGTAAAAGTCCTCTTCATTGAGGCTGAAAGAACTAAAACACAATCGTCTGATAATTGGTTGGCAATTAATTCTCTGTAAGGACTAATTGATCCTTGCTGGCACGCTCGCAATTACAAAAATAACCTTCGAAAGCCAAAAAACCAACATATATTTTTGGCACGCCCAGTGGGACTAATTAAAATGGCTAGACGTAGGAGACAAGGAGAAAATGAACGCTTGGAAGAAGGCGTGCAAGGAGAGGTAGAGATACCTAATCCGGAGGATAATGTGATAACACATCCTGTGGAAACTTCCATTTTATCAGAACCTATGGTCGAACAGACCAGCACTTCAGAACAAGTATCACATGTTCATGATATTGGACGAAACTAAGGAATTGGACCATCCATTGTTCCATCTACTCAGCCAATAAATCCATGGGGTGGCCTAGTAGATGCTATGGGACAACAATTAATGAACACAATGGAAAGGTGGGCAACATCCTTTTTGGATCGAATGAATAACCACTAAACAACAAACGCAAGACACATGGAGGAAGTTTTAAATGTCCCTCAGCAAAGATTGGCTAGAGATAAACAGCCTATGCAAGTTAATGGACATTCTAATGGTCAAACTAGTAATCAGAACTATGAAAGACCATCAACTCAGTCTTGGTACGAACCTATTCCGAGGCCTATGGCAGGTCAAAATGCCTCAGTATTTAACAGTGAAGCCATTCAATTTGGTGGATCTGGCCCAGTACAAGAAAATGGCATAAGAATGGTTCCAAATCCCATGTTCGAAGCCATACCTGGCACAAGGGGGTTCACTAATCCCTTATTCGAATTTACACCCGGGGGGTTGGAAGGTTTTCCTATAAATGGAAGAGACACAACACCAGTTCCAGCGTTTTTCGCAGGTCCTTTTTCAGGACAGGCTCAAAGGGGTCACCCACACCCCCAACAGCAACCTGCACCACAGGGATAACCAGTCCCAAATATACCACCTTATGGACCAAGAGGACCACAGGCACAGTTTTGCCCACCAAATCTTGTGTTTGCCCCTCCAGTAGTGGTTCAGCATAGTGGTTTAGCAGGCACAAAATATGGTCCCTAGGGACCAAATTGCTGGCATTGTTAGAGAGATGTGTGGACCAATGGCTCGGGGGGTCCAGACTCCAGTGTACAGGAAACCATACCTAGAATGGGTGGATAGGGTACATAAATACCCAAGAGGTTTCAAGATACCAGATTTTGCCCTTTTTTACGGGAATGGAAACCAATCAACAGTGGAGCATATTACTAGGCTTGCTGCTCAATGCGGTGAATTTACTAATAATGACTATATGAAGTTAAGGTTATTCCCAAATTCCCTAACTGGGGGAGCATTTGTATGGTATATTAACCTCACACCTGGCTCTATCCAAACTTGGCAACAAATTTGATGGCTTAGCCGAAGTGACGGCTGATGAAGAAGTGACACACCTGAAGCACTTAGTCCAGGAGAGTGTTGATGAAGAGGTTGTCGTTAAAGATGACAATGATGCCTGGTTGTAGGCAAAGAGGTGAAGCACCAGAAGCCAAGTCTTTGGCTCTAATTAAGTTTTCAATATTGGATGTAAAATCTATAGTCCAGAAAGTGCAGGAGCGAGAGAAAGAAGCCATGATAATTGACTACAAGCAGAAGCAGCAACAGGCCAGAGTTTTGGCCCTTGATAAATGCTATGCATTGGACATTAAAACAAAAGTCCAGGAGATACAGGATGAAGAAGCCTTGTGGACAGACTTTGTCTATGAGGAAGAGGGTAAAGATGTTGACTCAAAGAACCTGGGAGCAGAATACAACAAGGAGATTGTTTCGAAGCCAGAAGGAATCAAACAAGGAGCTTCAGTAAGTTCTCAGATACAAGACCCCTTGGAAGAAATAAATCTAGGGGAAGGTTCGGTACAACAACCCATTTATAGAAGTGCTTGGTTGAATGCTCTTGACAGGAACCAGTTGTTGGTTATTTTGAGGAGATATAAAGATTGTTTTGCATGGTCTTATAATGAACTACCAGGATTGGATAGGTCATTAGTGGAACATAGGCTCCATATGAAGCCTAATTTCAAACTATACAAGAAAAAACCAAGAAGAATGAGTCCAGAAGTGATTCAGAAAGTTAATGAGGAAATTCTTAGACTACTCAGGGCAAGCTTTATTAGGACAGCCAGGTATGTTGAATGGCTATCTAATGTTGTGCCTGTAGTTAAGAAGAATGGTAAAATGAGGGTATGCATTGATTTCAAAAACTTGAATCTGGCAACTCCAAAAGATGAGTATCCTATGCCTATAGTAGATTTATTGGTAGACAGTTCAGCAGGGCATCAAATTTTGTCAATGATGGATGGGCACTCTGGTTATAACCAAATCTGCATTGCAAAGGAGGATGTTCACAAGACAGCATTTAGATGTCCTGGGAATATTGGCACCTTCGAATAGGTTAAAATGCCATTTGGCCTAAAGAATGCTAGGGTTACATATCAGAGAGCTATGAACACTATCTTTCATGACCTCATTAGAGGGTATTTAGAGTGTTATATTGATGACATTGTAGTTAAATCCCAATCCATGGAGGAGCATCTGTTTCACTTAGAAGCAGCCTTTGAAAGAATGAGAAAATTCAAGTTGAAACTCAATCCTCTTAAGTGTGCTTTTGGCGTATCATCTGGAAACTTCTTGGGGTATGTAGTACACAAGAGAGGAATACAGATTGACCAGAATAAAGCCAAGGCATCATTGAAGCCAGACCTCAATCAAGTAAGAAAGAACTACAAAAGTTCCTTGGACAGGTTAATTTTCTTCAAAGATTCATTTCTAACACTGCAGGGAAAACTAAAGTATTTTCTTCCTTATTAAGTCTAAAAGATGAAGAGGAATTTGCGTGGACAACAGAGCATCAAATTGCTTTCGAAGGTATTAAAGCCTACTTGGCTAACCCTCCAGTACTGATGCCACCAAAGGGTGATAAGCCCTTGAAGTTGTACATAGCTGCAGCAGAAGATTCATAGAGAGCTTTCTTAGCCCAAGACAATGAAGAAGGAAATGAGCAAGCTGTTTATTACCTTAGTAGGTTTGTAAATACTCAGCTGTAGAAAAACTGTGCCTTATTTTGTTGCAATGAAATTAAGATACTATCTTTTGCCTACAACTGTCTTGGTAATTGCGACCACAGATTTGGTTAAGTATATGTTATCTAGACCTATGTTGAGGGAAAGAATTGGCAAATGGATTTTAGCCTTATCAGAATTTCATTTAGAATATGTTTCCCAAAAGGCAGTAAAAGGACAAGTTTTAGCCAATTTTTTGGCAGACCATCCATCTCAAACAGAAAGCCAAGAGATAATGGAACTTGGTATGGCTAGTGTTGAGCCATGGCAAATGTGGTTCGATGGATCGAAAGCCAATGGCCTAACTAGAATTGGTATAGTGATTAAGTCACCACAAGGAATAGAAACCACACATTGTTTCAGAGTGGATCAAATTACTTGCTCTAATAATCAAGCTGAATATGAAGCTTTAATAGTGGGATTGGAAATTCTTATTGGACTACAAGTTCATACAGTTGACATATTTGGAGATTCTCAATTGGTGGTTAACCAAGTAAAAGGAATTTTCAAATGTCAAAGTAGAAGCATGTTGCCATACTATATTGTTGCATTATATCTGCTTTCTCAATTTCAAATAGCAAATGTAACTCATGTCCCAAGATTCTTGAATAATAGAGCTAATGATGTGGCTCAGAAAGCTTCGAATTTCAAGAGGAGGGATAATACTCAAAGGGACAAAAGCCAAACAACATACCAGAAATCTATACCACCCTTAAATAAAAGGAATGTGGTCCTTGAAGTCAATCATAATGACTTACAGGAACAAGATTGGAGGCATTCAATAATTCAGTACTTAGCTGGCCCATCCTCGAAGGCCAACAGAAAAATTAAATTGCAATCTATGCAATACATCATATATAGCAATGCTCTCTACAAAAGGGGGGGAGATGGTTTATTGCTAGAATGTTTAGGCCCAAAAGAAGCATTAACAGCTATGGCTGAGGTTCATGAAGACATCTGTGGTGCTTATCAGCCTGGTGTGAAAATGAGATGGTTGCTTCGAAGGCATTCTTACTATTGGCCAACTATCCTTAAAGACTACATAGAATATGCAAAAGAGTTGCCAGGCATGCCTAAAGCATGGCACAATAAGGCATGTACCCATAACTGACCTGCATGCAGTAGTAAAACCTTGGCCATTCAGACGATGGGCTATGGATATGATGGGAAAAATACACCCACCCTCTTCGAAGCATCATTGTTTCATTTTAGTGGCCACTGATTACTTCACTAAATGGATCAAAGCTAAGCCATATAAGGCTGTAGACCAAACTGAGGTTATTGGATTCATTAAAGATTTAATCCACAGATTTGGTATCCCACAGACTATAACTGTTGATAATGGGACTGTGTTTGATGGGAAAATGGTAAAGTTTTTTGTGGCAGAGTTTGGAATTAGCCTTGTGAATTCCATCCCTTATTATGCACAAGCCAATAGTCAAACTGAATCATCCAACAAGTCCTTGAAAAAAGGAATACAAAAAGTTGTGGAAGACAATCCTAGGGATTGGCATAACTTATTGTTTGATGTATTGTGGGCTTATAGAACTTCCCCAAGGTCAAGCACAGGAGTTACTCCTTATGCCTTGGTGTATGGGCATGATGCAGTGTTGCCTATGGAAATTAATGTTAAGTCTTTGAGGGTAAGATGCCAAGACCAGCTAGATCCTGAGAAATACCATCAGAATATGTGGTTGGAATTAGAAGGCATAGATGAAGCCAAAATTCTGCCATTTAATAACATTCTCTTTCAAAAGAAGAAAGCAGCCAAAAATTACAATAAGAAAGTCAAATACATTGGCTTCGATGAAGGTGATTTGGTATGGAAGACAATACTCCTAATAGGAATTAAAAGCCATAAGTTTTGGTAAATGGTCACCTAACTGGGAAGGATCATATCAAATTCATAGAGTCCTGCCTTTTAGAGCATACCATTTGAGAAATTTGAATGGATGCATACATCCCAAAAAGGTTAATGACAGATATTTGAAGCCTTATTTTCCAAGTATTTGGGAAACACATGGAACAAAATAAATGTCAAGCAAAAGAACACAAGAGTACTCAAATGAAAAATCAGAATTTGTTTTTTCATAAAGAGTTAAATACAGTTTGCCATAAATTGGCCCAGAAATCATTACAATGCCTTAATTGTTCTTTTACAATAGACTTTCTATTATTAAATGAAGAAAACAACTGAATGACTATGGTCATTTCTTGCTTTCGATCGGCCAGTCCTTGGTTGGTGATCTGCAGTTTAGTGTCAGTTCGGATTAAGGCCTGGTTCACTGCAGATAGCTCCTCCTCAAGTTGAGCTTTCCTCTCCAGTAGTTGGGTTCGAAAATGGGAGACAGAGGAATGTTGTTCCTTTAGCCCGGAGACTTCAGCATGTACTGTGGAAACAAAGCTCTAGTCTCTCACTAATTTCTCCTCTGCAGCCTTGGCAGCATGACAAATGTTGATGTAAAAGTGAATAGTAGCTGTTGCCTGAGATAGATGACTTGAGACAGTTATACTGGATTGCTCAACAATAGGCCTTTGTAAAGCCTCGAAATCAATCCTTGAAAAGGATGTCAATAACTCCAGACAGCTGTCTAAGTCCATCAGGGGTGCAGAAGGCTTATTACTGGAGGAATAGGAGCTCTCAAGAATTGCTAACAAGGAATCAGCCAGAACTAATGGCTCAGCCTCATCATTAGTTATTGGAGAGGTAGAGGGCATGTCGAAGAGACTAACTAGTCTTGCTTCGAAGATATCTACCTCATCCGAGGACATAAGGGGTGCAGAAAGAGCAGTGGTGGAAGGCACAAAGGACTGCATAGGGATAGGAGAAATGGGTAGAGCATCTTCAGTAGTCTCTATGGTCCTAGCCACCAATATGTCAAGGAAAGAAGGGCTGGAAGTAGGTAAAGGTAATAAACCATGGGTTGGAGAGCTGCTAGCACCTTCTGTAGGGGAATCAACTACCATCAGAGATAGAGCAGCAGTTGAAATTTCCTTAGGAAGAAGGGGAAGAGCAAGGCTCGAAAGAGAACTAAATTGAGGTAGATCCAAATATAAGTAAGGAAGATACGGATTTAATCCAAAGGAAAGAGATGTAGGAATGCTTGGCCTAAAGGAGGATACATTGAATGTAGGCTTAGGAAGTGGGAGTATTATCTGAATAGTCCTCACATTTTGCATCTGACCAACTTCAACTGAAACTAAGGGAGTCCTTATTGGAAAAATAGGCTCAGTAGTTGTTGCTGCAAAAGAAGAGATGTAAAGTAATGTCAAGTTTCAATACCAAAATTTGATAAGGGAGAAATAGTAGAAGCATGAAAGAAATTACCTGTTTCAGAAGTGATAGTAGCAATAGGAGGGCTTCGAAGGGAATAGTGCTCAGCAATATGTTACCTTCTTGCAGTTTTCCCTTTGGATTGCATCAGCAGCAGCTGCTTCATCTCTTAAGAATTGCTGCTGCCGTCTCTTTTCAGCTCTCTCAAGGACAACTAAGGCCTTAGAATGTTCCTGTTCTACTGCCTTGGCAGCTGCATCATGAATAGGGTCTTCGACCAAATCAGAAGCAGAGACAGTCATCTTCCTTCTCTTTTTTATCTGTATTGGTCTTGTTTGTTCCTTCTCAATTTCTCTCTCTTCGATCTGAGATTCAGATCCCTCAGAAGTAAGTTCCTCTTCTACTACTCTGGCAGTTGTCTCATGCGTGGGATCTTTAATCGAAAGAGAAACAGTCATCTGTTCCCCCTTTCTCCTCTGTAATGGTACTTCCTGTCGACCAAATCAGAAGTAGAGACAGTCATCTTCCTTCTCTTTTTTATCTGTATTGGTCTTGCTTGTTCCTTCTCAATTTCTCTCTCTTCGATCTGAGATTCAGATCCCTCAGAAGTAAGTTCCTCTTCTACTACTCTGGCAGTTGTCTCATGCATGGGATCTTTAATAGAAAGAGAAACAGTCATCTGTTCCCTCTTTCTCCTCTGTAATGGTACTTCCTGTTCTTTCTCAATCTCTTCTTCTTCAATCTGGGATTCGGATTCCTCAGGAGTGAGTATCAGCTTCCTTTTCTTTTTCTGCTTTTGTTTGTCCTTGAGAGTAACTATGATTTCAGCCCGCTTAGGAGATTCTTCTTGTGGAGACCCTGCACTAAGAGGTATGAATGTAAAGGAAACAAACAAAAGAGTCTAAGGGGAAACTTGAAAATACTTACCCCTTTTTGAAGTAGCTCAGGTAACTCTAGCAGGAGAGGATGAGACTGCAGGAGCAGTTTTGGCAGCTGTAGAAAGAGAGGGGATGTTCTCAACTGTTGTTGATTTGGTCTTCGAAGCCACTCCTAACCCTATCAGTAAGTCATGAAGGTGTACGAATAGACGCACTTCCATATTGGCTGTCCACCAGTTTTGAAATCTTTTCAAAGTCAGGCCGGAAGGAAGGAAGGGGACAAATTTGAACTCGTTCATTTCTTTCAACAGTTTGAATGTTGCTTCTTCCAGTTTTGATTTGGGTATTCTTAGGTCTCTGGCTATAACATGGACAATCGAGAGACTGCAGAGTGGAATGGGAATCCCCTAAGTTAACCCAAATTGCCTGACAAATTGAGAAGGACAGTACACCTCAGCTATACACTTATATGCTCAAGGGTTTAAAGTGCCAATGAACAACTCCCTCGGCAGCAAAATAGAAGCCCACATGCCTTTGTGGGGTGGGGTAGAGCACTCTTTATCAGCTAAGAATGGTCAATTTAAAATGGTTGATCATACTAACCATGACCGCATGTTGGTTATGATTAAAACAAGCTTTAAGGGGTAAGATTGTTAAATTCGAAGCACTAATTCTAAATGAAAATCAGCAAAAATTGTTAACTATATTCTATAAATTGGAAAGGTTCATTGTTGGTTCTTTTAGTGTTTCATTTAAAACGATCAAGTCCAAATTCGAAGGATAAGATTGTTCAGTTCGAAGCCCTGAATTTGCTTTAAAGACAAATGGGGACAAGATCAAACCATACCAAACAAAGAAAAAGTCCTGGTGGTATTAAAGCAAAAGCAATTACATCGAATGGCCCTATTTGGGTACAAACTCAAGCTTATAAAAATAGGAAATGGAATAAATAACAAGATCATGAAATTTAGTCCAACTATGATAAATGAATTTCTGTTCTTTCTTTATTCTATCCTTTATTTCTTCTAATATTGGCTGCATGAGTTGATGTACTCTCACTTCATAAAAGAGCTCTTCAGCCTTTATTTCGAATGTTGTTTCTTTCAATCCTTGTTCCAATTCGTCTATATCCAAGTCATCCTAGTACACAGAATCTTTATTCTTGAAATCATCGAATTCTTCAATGAAGTTCTCTACTTCGTACTGGGCATGAACTCGAAGGGACGAGAGTTAGTCTAAAGATTGTGTGGTGGCCATGAAGGTCTGATGCCAGTGGAGAAGCAAGGGAAGTTGGTCCAAAAACATGTGAAGCTCTGTTTGGGCGAGGGGATTGAGGACATGACCCCGAGTCCAAATATCACAGCCCATCGAAGGTTCTTGAGAGGGACTTCGTCCTCAAGAACATTGAAGGGCACGTGAGAGAAAGCCACGAGCAGAAGTTGAGCTTCCTTCCGCTCAGCTGGATTAGAGGAAGGTGGAGGCTTGTAAGGTGGAAAGATCTTATCTGCAGAGAGGGCAAGCCTCAGTCTCTCTATCCAGCGAGGATTTGGCGAAGGGGAATGTGTGGATGCTTCTATTCCAGATGGAGCAAGGGCAGAAGGAACAAGGGCATTAATGTAATCGAGCCAGTCAGAAGAACAAATCTTCGCCTTCTAGGCTAAGAATGATGGATTGTACCCTTGTGCCTCTTCTAGGCGTTGGGCGGTGTGCACTATGTTTGTAGGCATGAAGGATGTATACCATGCCACAAGCAGATTCTCCTCCAAACTGCGTCGATGATCAATGGGAAAAATAAGCCTCGAAAGGAATCCTTGAAAAAGATATCAATAACTCCAAACAGTTGTCTAAGTCCATCAGAGGTACAGAAGGCTTACTATTGGAAGAAGAGGAGCTCTCAAGAATTTCCTACAAGGAATCAGCCAGAACTAATGGCTCAGTCTCATCATTAGCTATTGGAGAGGTAGAGGGCATGTCGAAGAGACTGGCTAGTCTTGCTTCGAAGATATCTACCTCATCCGTGGACATGAGGGGTGCAGAAAGAGTAGTGGTGAAAGGCACAAAGGACTGCATAGGGATAGGAGAAATGGGTGGAACATCTTCAGCAGTCTCTATGGTCCTAGCCACCAATAGGTCGAGGGAAAAAGGGACTACTAGGTCAGGATAACCTAGTCCAATGGGGGTTCCAATGGGAGATAATCCTAATAGATGGCAAATGCCAAGAACAGTAGGGGCCATCATCCCACATCTGAATTGGAAGAAATTAAAAATAGGATTCCAAAAGCATAGGGCAACAGGAATTAAGAAGGGGTCCTCTGAGATAGTTGACCTAAATAATCGGAGGGCATCGAGAAGGCAAAGTTCTTGAAGGTCCAGAGTCCTATCAGGGACAACCCGATCATATCATTCTTGCCATTCCGGTCTCATTGTGGGCCAGCATCGGTGGGGGCGATTCGTCCTCCAGTTCCTCCAGCCAAGGCCACCCTCGTAAAGGAGACAATGGTCTTCTAGACGAGGATATAGAGCTGGAAGCTCAGCAAGAATCTCCTTGAATATAGGCCCAAGCACATAGTCTTGTTGCTCATGACGACGGGGGATGAAGATGCGTCCGTCGATGGCGCTTTTCTCTCCAGCCTTGTACTTTTCACATTCTGCATCAATGATCCTTTTCAGGATTACAGACGGGCTCGCACGTTTTACGACTAGTACTTTCAATAAAGAAGAAGCCATTGATCGAACGCTTCCTCAAAATGCGAAGCTGGGAAAGGGAGTAGAGAGAAGTGAAAGATCGGTAGAGATTAAGGATTTCTGTATTGAGCGAGCAAGTGATTTCAGAGCACGAAATAAAAGGGTTTTAAAAGCTTTTATGTTTGGAGGATGTATCGCGTGATTCGTTAAGTACTAAAAGTACAAATACGAAGAGTTTCCTTCAATATTGATACTTTTGGTGGAAAAAACACATCCCAGATGTTGAAGCCAGCTTCGAAGTATAGTATTTGGCTTCGAAACCAGATTTTGGCGCCAAAAGTCAAATAATGAACGGCTTCGAAACTAAAAAGCCAGCTTCGAAGTATATTTCATACTTACGGATGTAAGAATGCTCAAGTATTCGTTTACTTTGAAGGGATTAAAAACCTGTTTTAGGTTTCTCAATGAAAGTAATGTCCTTCGAAGCAAAACTTGAGATCCCTTAAGGATGGAAATTGCTGTTCGAAACATTAAAACCATTAATTGGTTTATATATATGTTTAAGAAAGATTCTCTTTCCAGACTAAAAACAGCATGGACTGTTCTTCGAAGCAAAAATGGTCAATTTAAAATGGTTGATCATACTAACCATGACCATATGTTGGTTATGATCAAAACAAGCTTTTTAAGGGGTAAGATTGTTAAATTTGAAGCACCAATTCTAAATGAAAATCAGCAAAAATTGTTAACTATATTCCATAAATTGGAAAGGTTCATTGTTGGTTCTTTTAGTGTTTCGTTTAAAACGATTGAGTCCAAATTCGAAGGATAAGATTGTTCAATTCGAAGCCCTGAATTTGCTTTAAAGACAAATGGGGACAAGATCAAACCATACCAAACAAAGAAAAAATCTTGGTGGTATTAAAACAAGAGCAATTACATCGAATGGCCCTATTTGGGTACAAACTCAAGCTCATAAAAATAGGAATGGAATAAATAACAAGATCATGAAATTTAGTCCAACTATGATCAATGAATTTCTGTTCTTTCTTTATTCTATCCTCTATTTCTTTTAATATTGGCTGCATGAGTTGATGTGCTCTCACTTCGTAAAAGAGCTCTTCAACCTTTATTTCGAATGCTGTTTCTCTCAATCCTTGTTCCAATTCGTCTATATCCAAGTCATCCCAGTACGCAGAATCTTTATTCCTGAAATCATTAAATTCTTCAATGAAGTTCTCTGCTTCGTACTGGGCATGAACTCGAAGGGACGAGAGTTGGTCTAAAGATTGTGTGGTCGCCATGGAGGTCCGATGCCAGTGGAGAAGCAATGGAAGTTGGTCCAAAAACATGTGAAGCTCTGCTTGGGCGAGGGGATTGAGGACATGACCCCGAGTCAGAATATCACAAGCCCATCGAAGGTTCTTGAGAGGGACTTCGTCCTCAAGAACATTGAAGGGCAAGTGAGAGAAAGCCGCGAGCAGAAGTTGAGCTTGCTTCCGCTCAGCTGGAGTAGGGGAAGGTGGAGGCTTATAAGGTGGAAAGATCTTATCTGCGGAGAGGGCAAGCCTCAATCTCTCTGTCCAGCAAGGACTTGGCGAAGGGGAAGGTGTGGATGCTTCTATTTCAGGAGATGGAACAAAGGCAGAAGGAACAAGGGCATTAATATAATCGAGCCAGTCAGAAGAACAAATCTTCGCCTTCTGGGCTAAGAATGATGGATTGTACCCTTGTGCCTCTTCTAGGCGTCGAGCAACGTGCACTATCTTTGTAGGTATGGAGGATGTATACCATGCCACAAGCAGATTCTCCTCCAAACTGTGTCGATGGTTAATGGGCACGTAGGGATAAACCACCGAGCTTCGCACATAAGAAGGGAACTCTAAAGGGTCAGTAAATTCGACAAAGTGATGGTTGATTTGTTACCTCAAATCACAAGCCTCAAGTTTTGACCAGCTTGCCCAGTCAGAAGCCCCAAAAGAGGAAGAAGTTGCAGCCTTGTCCTATGTAGAGGGTTGTGAAGCAGAACTTCTCATGTCCATATTTGCAACTTTTTGAATGAAAGGATTGAGAGCAGTTTGTTCGTAGTCCAAGGATGAATCAGAAGAAGAACTTCCCATGTCCATATTTGTGAGTTTCTAAATCGAAGGATTAAGGGCAATATGTTCGAAATCCAAGGGTTGATAATTTGCAAAGGCATCCATGACCTGAATATAGAAAGGTGGGTAAAGGTGGCTAATTAGTGCATGGAGGTTCTTTCGAGGAAGAACAGCATCATCATATAACTCTTCGTGTGCTCGATCAATGAAGGGAAAAATTGATTCGGCCATAAAAAATGTATCAATCTGTTCGAACACTAAGGTGGTGGGGGTGTTCAAAAGATTGAAGGAGAGTTTAATGCAGATGATGAATGATAGTTACATTTCTGGGAGAATGCAAAACCCATGCACATTCTAAGACATGGAAAAGAGACCTTGATCCACTAATATCACCAAGTAGTGGGTATATTAGTGCGGGGGGTAATGTTGGCTACATATTTTGTACAAGCCAATTACAATTCGACACGTGGCAAAATAAGGATAATACAGGAAGACTATTCAAGTCTTCGATCCTGATCATACATGTGGCAATTAGTATTGGTTATTACGAGATCTGAGTAGCAGTGGATCAACAAAGAGATGCAAGGTGATGTGGCTTCAGCAGTTACTCACATTTCAAATTCAAATTTAGGAGGGAAGCCTAACTACAAGAAATGGCGTAATGGAGCTAATCTTGAGGAAACATGATCAGTGATCATGGAGGAGCAGTTCGACGATTAGAAATGCAGTTCGATGGTCATCCTTGTGCAGTATAAATAGAAGAGAAGGCCCCAGAAAAAGCCCTCAGACTCAGATCCAAAAAACCAGTCTTATTCTACTTATTTTCCTTTCCAGTTTTACATTTCCAGTCTTATATTTCATGTTCTTTACATTCTTGTACTTTAAATTCCTACACTGCACTTCGTTCATAGGAGTAGTTTCAGGTAGTAGATTGTCGCTGTAAACCTCTACGAGGCTGAGTTTGGATCATTGTAAGTTTTTCATTTTAATGAGATGCTTCAATTGTTCTTCATTTAATTGTTATCTTGTTTAATTCTCCTAAATCAAACCACCAGTAAAAGTCCTCTTCATTGAGGCTGAAAGAACTAAAACACAATCGTCTGATAATTGGTTGGCAATTAATTCTCTGTAAGGACTAATTGATCCTTACTGGCACACTCGCAATTACAAAAACAACCTTCGAAAGCCAAAAAACCAACAATAACCAACTTGGACCATAGTCTTGGCCAAAATCCATCCTTGAAGCATCCATAACTCTCTTTCTTCAGAAAATTTTGATGCCCCAAAAGGCTCACACTCTTAAGCAAAAAATGAGATTTAAATACCTATCTATGCTTTGTTCTACAATCAATGTACGATATACGGTTTTACACTTTTCCCAACACCTCTTTTATGAAGCCAACTTAATGAGTCAATTTCTCATTCAAATCTTAATGGTTTTTTATCATTCTTTTTGTGGTGTAAAGATTTCACTACAAATAATCTAAATTCACTTTAACCCATCTCAATTAAGGATTGACACCTACTATAATATAGCATTAAAGTCACAAAAAAAACTATTCATTGTGTTTGGTTTCAGTTTTCTAAATTCACTTTTTTAAAAATTGAGTTTTTTTGTGTAAATATTTTTAAAATTTCAAGTATTTTTTTTAACTTTTTTAGATGCATCTACTTAGATGTATTTAAGAATTAAAATATTTGTGAAAAAATATTTCAAAAAATTAATAAATACACGAAAAAATATGAACTATATACTGACTTTTCATTTTTTTTTTTTTTGTATTTTTGATATTTAGTGATTTTTTAAAGATTTTTTTTACAAAAATTGTACCATTTAAGTGTAGTTATGTTAGGTGTGTCTAAAAATTTTAAAAAAAAATTGCTTACAATATTAAAAAAATTCAGTAAAAATAAAAAAATACGAAAAATAAGAAAGTACAATTTTCTGAAAAGTGTTTTTAGAAAATCCAAACCAAGCAAAGTGATTATTTTCGAACAAAACCAACACGTTTGGCTTGACAATTGTGCATGGATAGGAGTTTTGACACTTTTTGCTTGTGCTTGTGATTCCTCTTTCCTTTCTTCTGCTAAGAGCATTCGGATTAGTCTTTCTACAATGGCTTTGAAGCGATTGTAGAGAGCAAAAGCTGTGAATATTAGCTCCATCAGACTTTTTATTCTCTTCATTCATTTTGACTTTGCTACATTGCCTCAACTGATTTGTTGAGGCACCGTTCATACGGTAATTCATTTTTTATTATATTTTCTAGAGCAAAATTGGGTCAAAAAATCATGGCCGGTCGTCCACCCGGATGTCGTCCCAGATGTCCCGTGAGCGCCCTATAACAAAGAAGGAAAATGCTCAAAATTGGCCTGACTGGTTATCCGCCCGGTCGACCTCCGTGTGTGGTTGTGTTGCTGTTGTTTGCTTGTTGTTTGCTTCTCTTATGGGACTAATCCATCATATATTTAAATTGAAAAAGATAAAAGAATAAAAAAATAATATTTTAATGAAATAGAATTTTAAATCAGAGAGTTTGATAGAGTGTACATAAAAAAGAGACTAGCTAAAATATAAAAGTGAATTTTAAATTATAATTTAACTCAAAATTTACTGAAACTGATACGGATACTCTAACAATTAACACCTAATCTAGTAGAGGTATATATTGTGTGAAAAAAAAAAAAAAAAGGAAAACAATTTTGTGATAGTTGTTCCTTTCCCTTGCTAATAATTAACACCTAATCTCGTATTGGTATATATTATGTGACAAAACAAATAATTAAAAAAAAAAACAAAACAAAAATAAAAACAGCCAGTGCACTTTTTATTTAATTTAAAACTTCTTTTTGACCTTTTCACTATTTTATTTATTTATTTTTATTTTTTTTGGCGCAAATCTTCTCTGTTTAATGCGATAAAAACTTAAAATGCCGAATTACACTAATAGTTTATGTAATTTAGGGTGTTACTTTAGTTATTAATTTTTCAATTATCAAATATTTGATTCTGAATTTTAAATCTTGTTACAAATAAAGACAATCAAAGATATTTTCTTTACAAGCAGTCCATTTTAAGGGCAAAGTTGCCATTAACTTATTTTCTATTGGTTAACTTGTACATTGTTTGAAATGTAATGACTTTTTTTAATAAATAATGTTAAAATTTTCTTAGTTATAAAGTTCTGTTTGGTTTGGTTTGGTTTGGTTTTTTAAATCTATATTTTTCAAGAAAATTTTCTAAGAAATTAAAAATTAAATTAGTGAAAAAAAATTAAAAATACATCAATTTTATAAAATTTTATCCTTTGGGAGGATAGAAATAATTTTTTTTTTGATATTTATTTTCATTAAATTAGTTTTTATTTTTTTAAAAGTCAAACATGATGACAACTTTGATGTCAGTATTAAATCAATCCATTAAATCAAAAAATTCAAAACTAAAAATATTTCATATATTAAACATATCAATTACACATTAAAATATTTAATAATCTATTATATGACAATCATCCAAAATTATATGTTAACAACAAATACAACAATCTATTATATAATAACCATCCAAAAATATTAATAAAAATAGTTACTCATTACATGATTATCATCCGACACATACTAAAAATTAATTTGATAAAAAAATAAAAAATAGTAAAAAGGTTAAAGATTTGTTATTGTCATATAATCTTAATTTTGGTAGATAAAAATAAATTTTAAGAATTCAAAAATAATCTTTTAACATAAGTTCTAAACTGTGAGAACATAAGTTTCAAACTACGAGAACGGTTAGTATATTTCACCTAAGCTTAAAAATAAGATCTAAGATATCAACTTTGAGTCACATCAAGGAGTTACTAGAGTTTTGTTGGGCATCGTTAAAATTCTGTTTAAGCCACATAAAACACTGGTTAGCATTTGCCTTGTGTATGCATAGATAATGTTTAGTTTAGAACTCAAATCATGATTTGAATAAAAAAATTTTAAAATTTATATTCAAATCACTACAAGAAAACCTGGCTAATAACACGGAGGTTTTTGCGACAGGGTGACTACCGTCGCAAAAAAGGGTTTTTTGGGACGGGAAATAGTTGTCGTCGCCAAAAAAAGAATTTTTTGCGACGGTATATATTTGCCGTCGCCAAAAGACGACTTTGTGACGGCGTGTATCTACCGTCGAGAAACATGGACTTTTGCGACGGGGCGTATTCCGTCGCTAAAGATTGTAAAAAGAAATTTGCAGAAACATTGGCGATGCACGGTATACCGTCGCAACAAACGTCTTATTAGCGACGGTTAAATGTTACTGTCGCAAATGGTGGACCATCTGCGACGGCAGAAGCCCATCGCAAAAAAACTCTGGTAAAACGACGTCGTTTCATTTCTTAATTACGCTCATTTGCGACGGTTAAAATATGCCGTCGCAAATAAATAAAATTTGGTATCCCGCTGTTCTATCCCATTTCGCGGTCAAATTCCTAAATTCCTCATATCTCCAAAATCCCTAAAATTGAAATCCCTCAAACCGAAATTGGTTCCTAAATTGCTCAAACCGAAACTTGAATTCGAGGACCCTAAAATCATTCCGCCTCAATCATTCCTAAATTGCTCAAACCGAAATCCCTAAAATCTCCAAAATCCCAATCCCTAACTGTTAGTAGAACCAAAATCCCCGAAATCCTCAAATCAAAATCATTCAAAATAAAAAATCTCAAATTTGTTCCATCTCCTGTGACCGACGAGGGTGAACGACGGCCTTCGCCGGAGTGACGAGCAGCAACGACTGTGAACGACGACCTACGACCGACTGTGAGCGACTGTGAATTTCTTAAAGGTCAGTGCATTCCTTCTCATTCCATCTCCTGTGAATTTCTTAAACATGAAAAAGAGAGTGTAGGTATCATTGTATGATTTAAGAACAATTTTGTTCTTAAATTGTGATTGGCGTGTTCATGCTTGTAATTCGAAATATGCTTTCTGAACATATCAGGTTGTATAGTCAAACCCGTCCTCCATTTTAAAAAAAGAAGAAGAATTGGCTGCGAACATATCAAGTTGGTCTCTTTCTGATAGTTTCTCTGTAGATGCAATTCATATTATTGTGTTGCTGCTGTTTGAGTTATCATACTTGCATTATAACAGTTTTGTGCTTTAATGGAGTTGTCATTCAAATTGTCTAATTTTAGCATCATTATTTTTAGTGTCAAATTAGTATAAATTTTGACATTTCTATAAACAGTTAGATGTATTTTATAAAAATTGAAGAGGGGTTACAAATATGAGGTGATGGTTGTGCTGGAAAAATGATATAAATAGTGGAGCAAAATTATCAATTTTTAACATTTTTGTACTGTAAAATATTAATATTAATTAATAGTTCTCATCATCAATTGATAGAGGGGAGTGTCTGCCAAAGTTTGGTATTTCATCAAAATTTGTGTAGAGAGAGACAGAGAGAGTGGAACAGTATTTTGGTTTTGCTTGAAGAGATTCTCATCTTAATCTGACTTTTTCCCACATGAAAAAAGAAAAAGAAAAAAATAAATAAAAGGTGGTGGTTGCCTGTGAGAGTTAGGCTTGGAATGACATTGATTGGGTTGGGGGGGATGCCTTTGATTGAACAGACCATATGGGAAAAATGATGAAAGTGAAAGTGAAAGGCCACACACATTGACACAGGCTGGTATCTTTGTAATTTTTTTCAATCATGGTTAGTTAGATTTATTATACATCCCTCTTTTTGAAGTCCCTATATATATATATATAGTTTTAAAGGTCAAAGTTTAGCACAATTATGTCTAAAAGATGTGCCAAACTCTCATAATAAAAATTAGTTTGGTGAATTGATTATTATTATCGGTCCATATCTTCTTTTTAATATTTCCAAATTGAATTAATAACTAGTAGTTTATTTTTAATTAAGTGGTATGCTTTTGGCCTTTAGTTTGCTTCCTCTGTTGTAAATGGTATCACATCATATATATATTTGAATAAAAATTATGCCAGGGAATAGGGGAGGCGTGCACAATTGAGCCATTTCATTTGGTTCCTTCTTCTCTGCACTACTCTCTCTCTCTCTCTCTCTCTCTGCTTGCATTGCCTCCCAAGTTAGGGAGCTCTTCAAAAAACCCATACATTACATACATTTTATTACAATGCTATAACATATATCACAAATAATTTATAACATTTATAATGTATCACTCATAACACACTTGACACAAATAATTTAGTAAAATATTTCTCTTTGCTAGTAAAAAAAATATTTTTCATTTTAACTTTCTTCTTTAAAAATGGGTAGCAGCGGCAGTGGTGGAGTGCCTATGGTAGTGTGAGAGGAAGAAAAATGGGAGAGAGAAGTGCCAGAATGAGAGGAAGAAAAAGGGGAGAGAGAAGTGTAATGGGTGCCATGTGTCCTATGCATTTTTTGCTCTGTTAGACACCTAGACAGAAATGGACAGAGTGTCGACATAGATATAGTTTATAAAGTGCAGGGTTTTAGTTGAGAAAAATTAAAAATTAAAAGTCTAATTTGTGATTAGACAAAACCATGGGTTATTTGTGTAATTTCCCCATCAAATATTTATTTTGTGTTTTGTTTGGTTCTTGGATTTGTAAAAGGAAAGAAAAAGAACATGGAGAAGATACGAAAATTAAAATGAAGTGAGCGATCTAAACATATCTGAAGACGAAGTGCCAGTCATATTTGTTTCCACCTTATGCTTCTCCACTGTGTGCTTCACAGTTTGCACTAGTGAACCATGCCTGTGCAATGCTGCCATATATGCCACTACCCCCTCCCTCACCTCCTTCCCCACTGCCTTCACCACTGCCATATTAGAGGCTCGTTTAGGCCAAAGATGAGCCCCAAATTTTCAGCTTATGAGGTTTTTAGTGTACTTCGGAACTAGCTTACAATCAGGAAATGTCTATTTTGCTTCTAATGCGAGTAGTGGTTGAGTAACCACATTTTTGGAACATTATTGTTATCAACTTTGTTTACTTTCTTTGAACAGGTGGATGTTCTGAATGATTGACTGGTATCTCCAACCTTGACAAATCATTTTGAATGTATCTTTTTTGGTCTTTCTTTTTCATATGCCACTGCTGGTGAATGTTATAAGCACAATAAATTTAGTGATTGATCTAAGACTTATCTCTCTTGCCTTGTTATCATATTTATTTGATGAAACTTGGCTCGGTCCTGATTTAGATTAAATCTCTGTTGCGTTGTGGTATTGATGAGAATTAACATAAAAAATGTGTAGTCTGTTATTCCTCCTAAAGACACTTGTGTGCCTTGTAATTATATTATGTCTTGTAATTTACAGCAAAAGTTCAATTAATATGTGATATTATGTCTTGTAATTATATTTTTACCCTTACATCTCATTATGACTTACATTTGTTGTAATTATATTTTTTTCTAGGGCATATTTGTTTTGCATGTGAGATGTATATCTCCCAGTAAGTTTGCCTGAAGCAAATTAATAGTGGGAAACACATATAAGGGAAGTACAGATGATGGATAAGAGTTGGATTGATTTGCCAAATAGGATGTCGAGGGAATACATTAATGGGATTGATCAATTCCTTGTGTTTGCCTACACCAATAGGGCTGAAGGTTTGATGATTAGTTGTCCGTGTAGAAAATGTGAGAATCGATACCATCTTGTGCGAGAGGG
>NW_021025162.1:1013218-1131211 GCF_004153795.1 Camellia sinensis
GTATGAGAGACTTGTGGGAGAAAACGGGACTCCAATTGGGTTCTCGGTTTGGGAGTTAGAGCCATATTTCGGTTTAGGCAAACTAGTTCTTTAAGAAACTAGAATTCGAGGTGTTAACACCCCAAAATCACCAAATGGGGTCGGATTGGCACGAAACTTGGCGCACACGACCGTCTAGGCATGAGAGACTTGTGGGAGAAGACGGGACTCCAATCGGTTTCTCGGTTTGGGAGTTAGAGCCATATTTCGGTTTAGGCAAACTAGTTCTTTAAGAAACTAGAATTCGAGGTGTTAACACCCCAAAATCACCAAATGGGGTCGGATTGGCACGAAACTTGGCGCACACGACCGTCTAGGCATGAGAGACTTGTGGGAGAAGACGGGACTCCAATCGGTTTCTCGGTTTGGGAGTTAGAGCCATATTTCGGTTTAGGCAAACTAGTTCTTTAAGAAACTAGAATTCGAGGTGTTAACACCCCAAAATCACCAAATGGGGTCGGATTGGCACGAAACTTGGCACACACGACCTCCTAGGCACGAGAGACTTGTAGAAGAAGACTGGACTCCAATCGGTTTCCCGGTTTGGGAGTTAGAGCCATATTTCGGTTTAGGCAAACTAGTTCCTTAAGAAACTTGAATTCGAGGTGTTGACGCCCCTATGATATGTAAACATAGAAATCATATTTATATACTTACATTTGTTGAAATTGTTACAGAAAATTGCAACTAGGAATGCAAAAAATTGGTGAGCTCACGACATACCTCATACCACAGGGCATACTACTTTCGCTCAGATCCGGCATGAAGCTTATATTTTATGGTTTTCATTTTTGTATATAAATAAACATTGTATATTTACAAATTATTTGGATTCTAATTTTCATATTTCTAAAAAAATGTAGATGACCAATAAGGGGGAGTCGACTGATAAGATGAATGTTTGGCTTATGACACGTAGAGCAGATGACCCAGAGGTTATCCAGACCTTGGTAGTTTCCAAAGACCTTTGATTGTATCTAAAGTTTATTTTTTATTTTTTGTGTTAACTATCTTAATTTGGCATATACTTGTATTTCTTATTCAATACAGGATGAGTTTAATGGCCAACTCTGTATGCTACCTGAGGATTGTCGGACTTTGGAGGCTAGGAATGCCATTTTCCATGAGTTGATAGGTCATGGAAATCATGGATATTGTCGCACATACGGGAGAACTGTGCCTCGGAGAGCAGTGTATAAAGATGGTTCAGGGCCATCACAGTCAGCACCCCAGCCATCGACTATTGTTCAAATCACCAAGCAGGTTCGTGCGGAGCTAAGGGATGAGTTGAGGGAGGAGCTGAGGGAGGAGATGAGAGCAGAGTTCTCTACACATTTACAGCAGCTAAGAGCTGAGATGATGGCCTTTGTGTCACAGGGGCCAAGTGTGGATCCTAACAGACAGGTTCGATATAAATTAAATTGTTTGATAGTTCAATTGTCACACAACATTATGTATAAAATTCGAATATGATTAACACATTATGCGTTGACTATCATAGGCTCCTGATGCATCGAGTGGCCACCGGGCATTTAGGGAATCTGCAGAAGACGAGAATCCATATACACCACCACCAGAAGATCAGGTATAAAATGTAACTTTACATTCTAAGCTAAAATGTATATTTGCATTCTTTGCATTCTAAGCTAATAGAGTTGTGAGAGAAGACAGGACTCAAATTGGGTTCCCGGATCAGGAGTTAGAGATGGATTTCACCCTAGGCAAACTATTTCTTTAAAAAAATTGAATTCGAGGTGTTAACGCCCCAAAATCACCAAAAGGGGTCGGATTGGCACGAAACTTGGCACACACGACCAACTAGGCACGAAAGACTTGTGGGAGAAGGTGGGACTCTAATCGGATTTCCGGTTTGGGAGTTAGAGACGAATTTCACTGTAGGTAAACTAGTTCCTTAAGAAACTTGAATTCGAAGTGTTAACGTCCCAAAATCACCAAAAGGGGTCGGTTTAGCACGGAACTTGGCACACACGACCGCCTAGGCACGAGAGACTTGTGGGAGAAGACGGAACTCCAATCGGGTTTCCGGTTTGGGAGTTAGAGACGAATTTCACTCTAGGCAAACTAGTTCTTTAAGAAACTAGAATTCGAGGTGTTAACGTCCCAAAATCACCAAAAGGGGTCGGTTTAGCAGGGAACTTGGCACACACGACCGCCTAGGCACAAGAGACTTGTGGGAGAAGACGGAACTCCAATCGGGTTCCCGGTTTGGGAGTTAGAGTCGTATTTCGGTTTAGGCAAACTAGTTCCTTAAGAAACTTAAATTCGAAGTGTTGACGCCCCAAAATCACCCAACAGGGTCGGATTGGCACGAAACTTGGCACACACGACCGCCTAGGCACGAGAGACTTGTGGGAGAAGACGGGACTCCAATCGGGTTTCCGGTTTGGGAGTTAGAGACGAATTTCACTCTACGCAAACTAGTTCCTTAAGAAACTTAAATTCGAGGTGTTGACGACCCAAAATCACCCAATGGGGTCGGATTGGCACGAAACTTGGCACACACGACCACCTAGGCACGAGAGACTAGTGGGAGAAGACGGGACTCCAATCGGTTTCCCGGTTTGGAAGTTAGAGCCATATTTCGGTTTAGGCAAACTAGTTCCTTAAGAAACTTAAATTCGAGGTGTTGACACCCTAAAATCACCAAATGGGGTCGGATTGGCACGAAACTTGGCACACACAACCGCCTAGGCACGAGAGAGTTGTGGGAGAAGACAGGACTCCAATCGGTTTGTTGGTTTGGGAGTTAGAGCCATATTTTGGTTTAGGCAAACTAGTTCCTTAAAAAACTTGAATTCGAGGTGTTGACGGCCCAAAATCACCAAAGTGGGTCAGATTGATACGAAACTTGGCACACACGACCGCCTAGGCACGAGAGACTTGTGGGAGAAGACGGGACTCCAATCGGTTTCCCGGTTTGGGAGTTAGAGCCATATTTCGGTTTAGGCAAACTAGTTCTTTAAGAAACTTAAATTCGAGGTGTTGACACCCCAAAATCACCAAATGGGGTCAGATTCGCACGAAACTTGGCACACACGACCGCCTAGGCACGAGAGACTTGTGGGAGAAGACGGGACTCCAATCGGGTTCCCGGTTTGGGAGTTAGAGCCATATTTCGGTTTAGGCAAACTAGTTCCTTGAGAAACTTAAATTCAAGGTGTTGACACCCCAAAATCACTAAATGGGGTCGGATTGGCACGAAACTTGGCACACACGACCGCCTAGGCACGAGAGACTTGTGGGAAAATACGGGACTACAATCGGTTTCCCGGTTTGGGAGTTAGAGCCATATTTCGGTTTAGGCAAACTAGTTCCTTAAAAAACTTGAATTCGAGGTGTTGATGGCCCAAAATCACCAAGCGGGATCGGATTGATATGAAACTTGGCACACACGACCGCCTGCGCACGAGAGACTTGTGGGAGAAGACGGGACTCCAATCGGGTTCCCGGATTAGGAGTTAGAGACGGATTTCACTCTAGGCAAACTAGTTCCTTAAGAAACTTGAATTCGAAGTGTTAACGTTCCAAAATCACCAAACGGGGTCAGATTGGCACGAAACTTGGCACACACGACCGCCTAGCCACGAGAGACTTGTGGGATAAGACGGGACTCGAATCGGGTTCCCGGTTTGGGAGTTAGAGCCATATTTCAGTTTAGGCAAACTAGTTCTTTAAGAAACTTAAATTCGAGGTGTTGACACCCCAAAATCACCAAATGGGGTCAGATTGGCATGAAACTTGGCACACACGACCACCTAGGCACGAGAGACTTGTGGGAGAAGACGGGACTCCAATCGATTTTCCGGTTTGGGAGTTAGAGCCATATTTCGGTGTAGGCAAACTAGTTGCTTAAGAAACTTAAATTCGAGGTGTTGACACCCCAAAATCACCAAATGGGGTCGGATTGGCACGAAACTTGGCACACACGACCGTCTAGGCACGAGAGACTTGTGGGAGAAGACGGGACTCTAATCGGTTTCCCGGTTTGGGAGTTAGAGCCATATTTCGGTTTAGGCAAACTAGTTCCTTAAGAAACTTGAATTCGAGGTGTTGACGCTCCAAAATCATCAAAAGGGGTCGGTTTAGTATGAAACTTGGCACACATGATCGCCGAGGCACGAGAGACTTGTGGGAGAAGACGAGACTCGAATCGAGTTTTCGGTTTGGGAGTTAGGGTCGGATTTCTATCTAGCCAAAATTATTTACTTAACTATCTTTGTAATTATATAGTAATTAATTTTTTATGTTTTTTCGTAATTAAAATATTAATACATAATTATATTGTCATTAATTATTTTTATTTTTTATTTTCAGATATTTCCTGAGTAGCAGTTTGCTTCTTGTGGAATGCAGCCGTGTGAAGATTGCGACGAACTTTTGTTTATGAAGAAAACTTTTATTTTTGATTTACGTTACTTAGATTTGTGAACAACATTATGTATGTATTATGCAAAATTATGTGGTTGGATAATTTTGAAGATGTGTTGTTATGAATGGAAGAGTACTTTAATTATGGATGAAATTTTATTTATATACAAGAATTTTTATATTATTTTATAGTTATCGATTTTTTTTAGCTATTTTTATTTAATACAGGTAATTTGCATATTTTTAATAATTTTATTGCTGCATTTTTTGTTAGAACCAGGTTTTTGCGACGGTAGCGTAGCCGTCGCCAATGATATTGGCAATATGAACAAAAGGCCTTTAGCGACGGTACTTTCACCGTCGCAAATAATATTTTTAGAGACGGCACACTTTTCTGTCGCAAATAACAGTATTAACGACGGTATTAAACCCGTCGCAAATAACCATTTTTAGCGATGGTATTTTTACCGTATCAAATAAACCCTTTTGCGACGGTATTTTCCGGTCGCAAATAACCATATTAGCGACGGTATTTTAGTGCCGTCTCAAAATCTTCAGATTTTTACACATTAATTGCGACAGTTTTTTGCCGTCGCTAAAAGGCATTTTTGCCGTCGCCAATATTTTTACCGTCAGTAAAGACCTTTAGCTACCCCTTTTTTTGCGACCCCCCTAGTACCGTCGCTAAAAGCTATTTACCGTCGCAAAAAACTTTTGGGACGGCTTCTTTGGTATTGGCGACGGTATTTTACCGTCGCAAAAAAGCGAATTTTTTGTAGTGAATTCTTTTTAAAACTCTTCACAGGATTCCATTTAAAAAAAGAAAAAAAACAAATTCAAAAAATATATATATATTTTTTTATTTTGTTCTTTAAATTATATTTTATTTATTATTTTTTTCAAAAAATTATTTTTTATTTTTATTTTTGAAGAAAAATATTTTTTATATTTTTATTTTTGAAAAAAATATTTTATTATTTTTTAGTATTGGCCGAATAATTTTTTATGATTTAGATATATAGGGACGATCCGAAATTTATAAGAATTTTAAAAAATATTCAAAAAATATTTTAAATATTTTTAAAAATAAAATTAAAAATTTAAAAAAAATTTGTGCACAAATGTAGTAATTACAATGCATATTAAAAAATAAATAAACATTACAATAAAAATATTTACCCAAAAAAATAAGGTTAAGAAAATTTTTAAATATTAAAAAATATGAACTTAAAAAATTTCAAAATACAACTCAAAACTTAAAACTTAAAATTAAATAATTTTTCTCTTTTCAAAATTCAAATTATGATTCAAAAATTATACCTAACGGAGCCATAGATTTTGACTCGATTAGAATTAGATATAACCTGAATGAAGAATCCAACAACTCTTGTCCATTTCATGAATTTAGAGTAATGAAAGTTAGGCCAAGCCAGATGTTTACTGGGGACGTAGGAGCTGGAACTATATACATTCATGGAATCGTGTGATTTCAGTTTGTCATCCGGTGGTAATTAATGACATGCCCCTGCTGGACAAATCTTATATAGTGGAGTACATACGCACGAAAATTTTTATTCCATTTTGTATATAAAATTTTGGGTAAGGCCGGTCTCCTCTCCAGTTTCGGACTAGATCATATTGTTGGATTTTGTGGACTTATTTATTATGAAATTTACATCAATGATGCGAATCTTTCAATGAGTAGGATTCGTTGACTATTTCATCCACATAAAAAATTATATTGATAGAATATCGATTGCTATTTGATCAGATCACATTTCTGTTAACAATTTTTCTAAAAATCATACTGAACATTGATAGAAATATGATCTCATTAAGTGACTATCGATATCCGATTAACATGATTTTTTTGCAAGAATGAATTACTTGACGATCCCTGTACGAGTACAAAATAATCTTCTCGTATGATCCTGTTACAATGTTCCGAGACTCGCATTTCGTTTAAAATATTGCACTTTTCTGCAAACTAAGTACGGATAAAGTGAAAATAAATGGAATGGAGGTGAACTCTTTAAAAAATATTTAAAAATATTTTATTTATAGGTTTGGAGTTGAAAGAAATAGGAGGGGTTGGAAGAAAACTAGTTTAGGAAAGGTTGAGCATCAAACCGTTAAGAAAGAAATGAGAAGTCTTCACTAAATTAAGCATATCTCTTTGTCCACTTAGAATTTAGATGTGAGACCACCACCATTGGAAAGTAGACTTTTGTGGCTTAAATTTACACTTAAGAATCACCTAAAACTGAGTCCAGATGATGAAGATATGCTTGTTTGAAGTCAAGCTTGAAAACATATTTTTCCCTGCAAGTAGCTGGCCGAGTCGGCCAATTAAGTGGCTGGCCGGCTAGTTGATGAAAAATCCGGCCAATTATAGTGGCCAGCCGGCCGACTAGCCAGGTGTCCCGGAAAACAAATATTTACAGCCAGCTGTCCCCCCCCCCCCCATGTGCAAGCCTTGCACCAGCTGTCTCTATACAAATATTTTCGACAATATAAGCTGTTTTTCTAAAAATACAAGCCAACCCTTCTTGATTTTAGGTTAGAAAATTTTGCTAAGACTCCAAAACTTGCCAAGCACTCTCCCTCTCTATCTTGCAATATACATACACTAAACATACACTTTCTAAATCAAAAATTTGAGGCTTCTTGTTGAGGTTCTTGAGCCAAAATTTCAGCCTTTGAGAGTGAACATCTTGTGGTTTGTGAACAAAAGAGTAACTCCTCTTCAAGAGGTATAACTTTTACCATATTTACACTACTTCTTCCTGCTCTTTTCTTGTTGCTTTTACACTGTCTTTGGACTGTTTTGTGGGCTGCAACTTGTGATTTAAAGCTACCAAAGGTGAAGGGGTTAACCACTCTTCTTTAAACCTTATTTCATAAGCTTTTATCCTTGTATTTCCCACTTGTTTCTCAACTTTTGCTCACTATTTTTTAGTGTTGTCACAGGATAAAACATGAGGTTTTAAGGTCCAAAAAGTGAAGGGGTTAGCCACCCCTCCTTAGGCTTACTAGCTTTAATTTTCTCTCATTTTTGCTTACTTTTTGAGCTTTTTTTCAAATTATTTTCCAGCATTGTTTTGCTCTTTTTGGGACTGTTTTGATGTGTTTACTTCATTCATGCTTTGAATATTAGGCTTGTGTTGTTGTAAGTCCTCATAGGTTTGGTGGTTTAGGCCTTAGATACCAACTTATTTGAGTTGATAGCTTTTATTTCGTAGTTTTCATACATATGTTTACACTTGTAATAATCATTTCTGCAACTTCCCTCTCTTCTTGATTTTCTTTGTTTAAGAGTTGTTTCAAACAATTGTTGTTTAAGGCATGCGAAAGAGACCTTCCATGCTTAATGGTTTAATCTTTTCAGCGGTTCATTACCAAGGCATTACATCTCTCTCATGCCAAGAACAACTTCTTTTTTGACTCTTCTCTTCCTTAGTGGATGTAATTATCACTTTTGGACAAAATGATTAAAGAATGGAAAGATAATAAAAAGGGCTAATAAAATTAGACTAAAAGAGGCACAAGATAATAAAATTGAATTGGGTTCAATCAAACGTTATATTGAACCCATTGAGTCTTGAGTCATTATGTACTCTAGTGACGTTCAAGGGTTCAAGAATCAATGTCTACTGCTTCCTTTGAGATAACTCCATGGTAGAGAAGGTTTTGTTGGTCTTTTATTTTCATTCATTGAGTCTTTGTCCCATCGACTCATAGATCATCATGCAACAACCTTGTGACTATTGATGATTTATGGATCGATTCTGCTACTCCCTTGATCAATTCCATGAGAGAGAGAGGTAGAGAGGATCAACATCCCCTGGAAACACTCTGTTTGTGCTTTGTTTCCATTATGTTGCAGTAGGGCAGAGCCCAAAAATAGTGGCCGGCCGGCCACCCTTCAATCCAGCCGACCACTTTTCAAGGCCAGCCGGCCACCTCATTTTAAACAAGCAGTACCATTTTCATGGCAGAACAGAGCAGAAGCTGGAGCAAAAACAGAATTATGTAATGCCCCAAAATAAATATGACAAACCTATCTCATTTGCAGAAGTAGAATTGGAACAACACACTTTCATTCATCAGAGTTAATATACAAAAGGTGACACACACAATGTACATTCATAAATGTCATATCCTAAATCTACATCATGTGTTACTAATAATCAAAAGATAAAAGTTGAATAGATAATTAAATGCTCTAACAGCTTACATCTTTCCAAGTCATTCCTTACTTACAACAAAATGAGTCAAGCTCAATATAGTTAACGCCCTTGAATATACAAATTAAATACAACAAAAATGAGCCCTTACTCCAAGTCTCTCCACACTACTATCTTGGCAAATGCATGTCGCTAGCATTTAAAAATGGTTTTTCCCAATAGGGTATGCCAAAACCCAGTAGAACAATCTAACACAATATATGAATCTTAACAAAGGTATAAGTATGAATTGTGTAGACGTCCCCGAACGTCCCGGGAGGATGAGTCCCGTTCTGTTCATTTGGGCTCACTACAGATCGGACTCTCAAATTGTCACGGTTCTTAATCTGAACCAAAGAGTCCAAATCCGGCAAATCGTTTTTGAAAACAGATTTTTTGAAAGAAGTGCCAAACATGGACTGCTTTGCCAGATACAGAGTCGCCACCTAAATATTTATTTTTGGAGAAATTTTGGAAACCCTGACTCGGTGCCAAAGGCCACGTGTTCATCATCACCAAAGTTGCTTCGGCTCAGGAACTTGGGTACGATTGGGGAAGGTCAGCTATGAGCACCCCCTCTCGCCCAATCAAAGATCGGCCTCTACTAACTGTGATATCTTGTTTTGAAAGCATTATGTGTTCCTAATCCGGTTATTAGCCTAGAATTACTATGTTATGCGCACAGCAAACAAGTATAGACCAAATCGCCTAAATTGGAACAAAACATTGCATGTTTGTTTTGAAAATGGTTTGCTACTCGCAAGTAGGCTAAAATGCAGGTTTTGCCACCCTCAAGTGGGCTTTAGCCACTATCTAGTGGGCTCAAAACTCACAGTTTTAGTGCATTATTCCAATTTAGGTAATTCAACCTCAATCCACAGGTACTCAGGCAGTTATATCACATAAGTAGCTAGCCTCATGGTAAGTATGCTGTCATGTTTAACATTCACACTCATGCGAGATGCTAAAGCACAAAACACTTACAGTGTACTCCAAGACAAAACAAAGAACTCGTTAGCAATCAATGTATGATCCAAGTCCATGTTAAGTGCCTAATGCGACGCACACAGAATGCAATTAGGATAGGCTCGGCTAATCCTAGGATGGCATGTGGAATGCACAAATAGCATGTATTCAAGTTGGATTTGAAATAATTATGCAATCAACATGATGCACCGAGCCCGGTGCATGCAATACTGATGAATGATGCACGCATGCATAGCATGAGGTATGCTAAATTAAATATGCCCTAATACTAACCATCAAAGCAAGTAAGTAAAAGAGAGAAAGAAGTGGGGGTTGGAAGACATGCACACACGCACCCACACTTATTATAAAATTGCCCTCACTCGGAGGGTCTAAATAAATATTACAGTCCGAATAAATAATACTAAATTAATTATTGCAAAATTTCTAATTATTTAATTAAAAAAATTAAATGCATAAAGAAGGTGGCCACAGCCCCGCCTCGGGATGCGTGAATGATGCATGCTTGACTCGTCTCGCTCGAAAACTCGCTGCCATAGCATTGTTGCCTCTGTTAACACTGCCCTGCTCCTCTGAGGACTGTGAAAATTCTTGGGGCACCTCTGAACTGGTTCATGATCACTCTGGAATATCACCGGCCAATTCAAAGCACCACCAGCCATGGGAATGGGCTTATCGGCTAACTATTGTACCACCGGCCAGCCACCGATGGTCGATCGGCACTGCAGGTGGCCGGTCGGCCGTTGCTTCCTACAGAATCCTGCAGTTGACAGCAACAGAGGGCAAGCAGCGCATGGCATGGAATTTTCAAGCAAATGTGAGCATGGCCACACTCCCTATCATGCAATGGACTCAATGGAGCATGGCCCTCGACCCTCGGGTCATCAATTGCACATTTCGATGCGTGATGGCCTAAGAGGCCAAGTTAGCAAATCGATGTCAATGCATGCAACAAACAAATGAAAGCTTCACGCCCTATCATGTAGGGATCAAGGACGTCGGCGACCGAGGATCGAGGCGCGTTACGTCACTTTGAGTACGAACGCACCTCATCCCTCGTGCTTGGTTTGACACCCCAAACCAAGCGAAATGTAATGCATGTATGCAATATGGCTCGAGTATGCAAAATGACTCAAGCTAGCAAAGCATGTCAAATGTAAACACCAACCAACCATGCAAATATGCAATGTGCTAAGCATGCAATGCTACAATGCTACCTAGATAGACAACTAGGCAAAATGATAATTATGTAATAATGCATTAATTACAAGGATGCAACAATCACGCAATGTGATGATCATACTACAAGACACAAATGCATGGACTTACACTAGGATGGAGGAACCTCAGCCACACCCTAAAACAGTGGCCAAAGGTACTAAAATGATAGTGCCAACATGCAAGACAAGCATGCAAACCAATGGGCCTAAGACTAAGGCATAAAAGCCAACTTTCAAGCGCACTTAAAAGAAGACAAGCATGGACATTAGACCAACGAAATAAGAGCTATGGCGTGTTAGAATGAGCCCCAAAACCCACTTAGATGGCATCCTAAATGTCTAAACATGGTGGCAAACACATTGACCAACTCTTGAGGCACAAAACTACAACAATTCAAAGCATTAAAAGAGAGCCAAATGCAAGTGTAAGACTACATTACATGGACTGAAATATGATCTCAAATGATGCCAAATTATGGGAATAAGCCAAGTAAAGCATGCTAGTGACCCACACACCCAAGGCTCTCAAGCCAAAATGCATGGTGGCTATATCAAACATGGCAAATATGACCAAATCAGTACCAAACAGTCCTTAAGCATGGCAAAACATGACCTACAGCTTCACAAAGCTGAGCCAAAATATGCAAGCATGATGATCTAAAGGCAATATGCATTCCTAAGCAAAATAGAGAAATACAAGGCAAGTGTATTATGCATGCAAGGGGTCAACAAACCATGATGGGATAGAGGTAAAACATGCTAAATAAACACCAAATAACCTCTGAAATAAAGCCAAACAAAGCTAGGCATGCATGCTACCTTTATAAGCCTTAAACAGAAGCTAAAGAGACACAAAGGGAGAGGGGTGTCCCTCCCCTATGCAAGACCTCAAAACCTCTTCTTCACCACTGAAAATCCACTGGATTTCAGTGGTAAGAAGGCCAATGCACAAAAGGTTCAAAGCTCAATCAAAGAGGGGACAAAAGGGGCCAAACAAGGCCTAAGAGGGAGAGGTCGACCCCCAACACCAAAGTGACCTTAATGAAAGGTCTTAAGCATAAAAAAACAAGACTGTTTTCAGTTATACACAAAGTCTAAAACAGTAAGCAAGATAGGCTAAAGGCTAGTGCAAGATTGGGGAATATAAAGTAAGTAATGTTACCCTTGAAGAACCCTTGAAGAGCAGCAAGCTCAGGCCCCTTCTTATGACCAAAATCAACTCAAAACTTCAAGAACAAACCCTCAAGGCCTCCCAAGTCGAAGTATGGTGTAATAGTGTATGTTTTAGTTCAATACTATGAACTAAACACACTTTTAGGCTATAAAACACACACAAAATGAAGAGAGAGAGGGAGATATAGAGAGAGAAAGTGTATATCAGATATATATCTATATCTTGCTCTGGTTTTTTGCTCAACCAAGACAAAGGAAGGGGGAGGCTCCTTATATAGACAATGAAAAAGGTTAAGCTTCCAAGGGAAGCTAACAAAAGGGTCAAGGCTTCCTAAAGAAGCCAAGGCAAAGGGGTCAAGGCTTCCTTAGGAAGCTGGGACAGGTGTCCAAGCTTCTTGAGGAAGCCAAGACAAAGGTCCAAGCTTCCTCAAGAAACTAGACCAAAAAGGTGCAAAAGGGGCAAAACAACCACACTCGTGCATGGGGAGAAGGTTTCATGCATTCCAGCTGGCACAGCTGGCTTGCACCATGCCTGAAAAAAGCAAAAATGTGGCACTGGCCAGAAAAGGAGGCCATCGGCCACACAGATGGTCGGCCGATCAAACCAAGTGCCGACCGGCCAATAGTATATTTCACCAATGGCCGGTAGCAATAATACACGGCCGATGGCCTCAATCTAAGGCCGGTGGGTGTCAGGGGTAGCTAACAAACTACTCTCTACCCTCAGGTACAAAACACACAAGTCCTTGGTGCAAAACCAAGCACAGAACAAGCAAGTCGAGAGATCCTTAGGCAAGGCACGTAGCTGAGACCTCCGGGAACTCAAAACAGACACGAGCATGGATGATCACCGAGTGTTCAAACGGTGACGTCCAAGTCTTGAGGACGATAAAAAATGGGGTGTCTACAAATTGCATGTCTAATGCCCATTATGGTATTAATCATATCTTAAAATATCATAATATATCAAATTCCTTTATTCCAGTCCATTTTATCTCAATTTCATTCATTTCAATTCATTTCACCTCAATTCATGAGTCATGTTCATTATTATCCAGACAACCCAACTGAGACTACAACTCAATGGTTCTCAAACATATATAATCAATACACAACACCTCAATTTGTCATTTTACGAAAATTTCGTTCGCGGGACCCGTGTATACGCGCGGTTTTTGAGACTTACACCCAGGACACGTAGACCAACTTAATTCAATGGAGTCCATCTCCTTTCTTCTTCCAAATATCATACATATACAATGTATTATAACATAGTCATATTCAATGACAACCAATAAGAGATTAGTTTCAATTCACTTAATTCTCATGCAATTTCTTCAACAATCATGGCTATCGGTCATGGCTATCGTCCATCGATAGCCCAAAACAAATATTTCTAAACAGATATGAAATCTTTAGAAAAGATAAATTATCCAAATTCACATAGGTGCGAGATAATACATATCTAACTCCACCATTCATATAAACAACCACCCAATTTCACATTTTCACTACCAATTCCATTATTTATACAAAATAATCATTTGAGTCATTTTAGGGAAAAACTCCCATTTTCTCCAATTTCATCCCAAACACCAAAAATCAACCATTTTAGCACAACACAAGCTTACAATTGCTCCCATAACCATTTCTACAACATTCATTCGAAAACCCATCTTGTGATTTTAAACCAAAATCCTAAATTTGTTCAAAACTACCTCAAATCCCAATATTTCTTACACAACAACAAATAACTAAGCTAAAACTCATAGAAGAGTGTAGAAAGTCCTTATCTCAAGCGTAGAAGACCAAAAGAGAAGTGGAGAAACTCCAAAGATGCCGAAACCAAGATTGATTCGGATCAAAACGTAGCTATTGATGTGCTCTACCTTTTTAACAAAGGCACAATCACTAGATCTAGATGAAAAGTAGAGAGAAGGTAGGTTTTAAAGAGAAAGGGTCTCAACTTTAGGGTTTGGAGAGAAATAGACCTGAAAAAGTGATGTAAAATGACCTTTTCACGAACTGATTATACGCACAAACCGCTCAAGCACGAGAAGTGACGCTCGAGCGTCAAATACAATAAGTTGTTCCGCTCGAGTGCAAGAAGTGATACTGGAGTGCCAAGACACAAAACAAAATGGCATTACCGCTCGAGCGCAAGAAGTGACGCTCGAGTGCAGAATATACACATCCAATAGTTTTGCAGATAATAGACCAACACTCGAGCGCAAGAAAAGGCCACTCGAGTGCCCACATACTCAAGCATAGGAAATGCCACTCGAGCGTAGAATACATCTTCCCAGTAGATTTGCAAACCTGCAAAAGTACTGAGAATTCACAAAGCCCGCTCGAGTGCAAGAAGTGCCGCTCGAGCGGAGAAGCAAAATTCTGGGCAACAAAGGTTTGAAAACTAAGCAACCAAGCTTTTCCAAACACAACCACAACCACCCAAAAGTCAAACTTAAGGAGATACAAGGGAAACAAGCTGTAAACAACAATGTGAAACCATCAAACCTGAGTCCGGGATACAAGGGTCGGGTCAAAATCGAAATCGCTACAACTTCCCTCCTTAAAGAATTTCGTTCCCGAAATTTCAAATCAAGTTTTAAAACTAAGTTAAAACCAATTACAACAATGGTGTAGGAACCCTAATTTTTCATAGGTCATTATTTATTTATTATTACTTTATTTTATGTTTGGCTTTATTAATTGTGTGGATCTATGAGAATTTAATATGGCATTTATTTAATTTAGTGTGATAGTCAATTATATATAAGTAATTCGAATATTTATATATTGATAAAATATATAATATTTATTTATGTTTTAATTATGTTTTATTTATATTATATAGTATAATAACTATTAGGTTAGACAATAAGTGTTTAGGTTATAAACTAAAGGAAGGGAAAAGAGAAACAGAGCAGCCGAAAGAGAGGGAGAGAGAGAGAGAGAGAGAGAGAGAGAGGGATTGTGTGAGTGCATCAGAGAAAGAGAGTGAAAGAGTGGTGAGGTAGAGAGGAAAAAAAAGAAAGAAAGAAAGAAAGAAAATATTAATTCTTCAAGTTATTCTTTGATCTTCAAAAAAATATTGTGAGTACAAAATCCACTTCCTTTGATTTATGTTTAATTCGTTGTTTTTATTTATTTATTTTTATTCACTTCCTTTGATTTATGTTTAATTCGTTGTTTTTATTTATTTATTTTTATTTATTTGATGTTGAATTGATTTGTTATTTGTATGTAGATGATTGATCGATTTTAAGTATTTTGATTAGTTGTGTATGCAAGGTTTAGGATTTTTAGATGATTGATTGGTTTTAATTATTTTGATTAGTTGGGTATGCCATGTTTAGGGGTTTTTTTGTATGAATTTATTTTATGGTTGTAATCACACTCATAGATATATGAAATTAAAATTAATTAGGAGCCCATAAATAAATTCCTTATACTCCACCATGATTCCATGGATTGTTGTTTTATTTGAGTGTTGGTGAGAAAGAGTGTATAAAAAAAAAAGTGAGGATTATGAGATTTATTTGAATGCCTTGGACTTGGTATTGTTATGTTTGTTCTCATGATTGAGATGTTTTGTATATACATATTGTTGCCTCGTTCTCATGAGTAGAGGAATGCTTAGATTTACGTGCGTATGTATATGCTAATCATCCGAGGAGTGTGGGTCAAACTCGGGACGATATCCCATGCAAGTTTGGCTTTAGTGCGGTATTAGGTATACGGGAGGCACATGGGATATATGTGTAGGCCGGAAGTGAATGGCCGAAGTAGTGGAGTTAAGGTACAAAGAATTTAATTATGAGTTTATTGTTATAGTGTGAATTGTATTGATTTGTACATCTTGAAAAATTGTAAACGACATCGATAAATTATGAAATTTGAGCAGAGGCATGTATACGTGATTTTAGACAACTTTTGTATTTCAACTTTTTATTTAAAAGATCGATTAGAACTTATAGTCGGATGATCTTGATTATAGTAATTTTTATTCATTTTTGCAATGCAGATTTTAGAGGCTATTTTAACCTACGAAACGAGTTTATTTTTATTGGTTTCGTGTAAAATGAAGTAAAACATTATTCTGAACACTTTTTGTGTTTTAAACTTTTCCAAAAAAAAATCATCTTAGAGAATTTCTTTCCGTTTTTAGTTCCAGAATTTTCAATCGAATTTTGTTTAGGATTTTCAATTAAGTTTTTCTCTCAACCTGTTCAGTTTCTACTAAATTCATCCATGCCACTTTTTATAAAATTTGATTCTGTACAACTTCTGTTCTTTGAGTTGTGGTCAATTCGAAATATTTAAGCATGAAACGGTGCATTTTTATACTTTTTCAGCAAGTTACTTATTATTGAATTATACTAACTTTGTTTTTTTTTTTGCAGAATGGTGGGTCTTACTAACTTTTTATGCAGGGCTGACCCACCATATTTTTATTTTCATTTTGTTTATTTTATAATCAATTTATATTTTATTGTGTACGAGTAAGAAACTAAATGCCACCGTATCTCGAGAAACTACTTATTCGTCTAATATTTAAGCATGAAACGGTGTATTTTTATACTTTTTCAGCAAGTTACTTATTATTGAATTATACTAACTTTGTTTTTTTTTTTGCAGAATGGTAGGTCTTACTAACTTTTTATGCAGGGCTGACCCACCATATTTTTATTTTTATTTTGTTTATTTTATACTCAATTTATATTTAGTTGTGTACGGGTAAGAAACTAAATGCCATCGTATCTCGGGAAGCTACCCATTCGTCTCGGTGCGGATGGAACTACATGTCTTGTCCTGTAACAATAATTAAATGTATTTTTGTTTGTGTCTGGTAGACATGTGGGTGTCAAATCTTGTACTCATACCAGTATACTTGTATACTGACTTGTTTTGTCTTTCTGCAACTCGGGTGCGTTCTGTTTGAGCGTAGCCGAACTTCCTGTGCAGGATTAGTTGGGGCTATAGTGGTAACGTGGAATAACTATAGTTGTTGGATATGTCTCTTGGATTTCTTTTGTTTTCTTGAGCTTAGGGTTGATATTAGTTTATGTATTTAATATTTTTTTTCTTATGACTTTAGTATTGGGATAATTTGGCATTGTTTGTAACCATATATTATTTAAGTTATTTTGACTATGTATTGTTACTTTAATGTTGGAGGTATTGGTCAGTTATGAAATTATGGTGGATGGATTGGTTGGCGTTTAGTTTTTTTTGTTTCACCCCTAGGATTTGGATGATGGAATATTAATTGGGGTTTAGTCCTAATTTAATATTTAATTGTCTAGATTTTGGGGCATGACAAATGATAATCAATTACAATACTATGACCTATTCTTCGGTCATTCATTTTTATCAACTTGATACACAAGCCTCAATATTGAAAGTAAAATCCACATTTCCCCAAAACATTTACAATGTTTGTATTAAATTCATGTTTTCAAAACATACACAACACATACAATGTTCCCATATATCCAAAATATATACAATGTTTTCATATTTCATTAACATAACAAAATTCCATTACATGCTCAAACATCAACAAATAAGTCTGGATATTTCTCAGGACTTCCAACTTGCATTCCCAAGTTGCTTCCTCAACCCCATGATGTTTCCACAATACTTTAATCAACAAAATTGTCTTGCTTTGCAAGACTTGGTCCCGAGTATCCAAGACTCTCATCGGTCTCTCCTCATAAGAGGCATTCTCATCTACCTCTAAGTTGGTCCAATCCAACATATGCGATGGATCTGGCTCATACTTCAGAAGCATGCTAATATAAAACACATCATGAACCCCAAAAAAGTTGTGGCGGAAAGGCCAAACAATAAGCTACCTCTCCAATCTATTCAAGGATCTCAAAAGGCCCAATGAACCGAGGGGACAACTTCCCACTCTTTCCAAACCTCTTCAAACCCGTCCGAGGTGATATCTTTAAGAAGACATGATCTCCCACTTCAAAAGACAAGGGTCTTCTCTTACAGTTGGTGTAACTTTTCTGGCGACTCTGAGCCATAACCAACCTCTTACAAATAAGTGCAACTTTCTCCATCATTTCCCAGACTAACTCTGGACCCAACATAGATATATCACTCACCTCTGCCCAATACATAAGAGATCTATACGGTTGGCCATACAAGGCCTTAAACGGTGCCATACCAATATTCGACTGGAAGCTATTGTTATAAGCAAACTCTACTAAGGGCAAGTGCCTCTCCCACGAACCCTTAAAGTCAAGGACACAATGCCGAAGAATATTCTCAAGGATCTGAATAATATGCTTGGACTGCCCATCAGTCTGAGGATGATATGCGATGCTAAAAGTAAATTTAATGCCCAAGGCACTCTGTAGGCTCTGCCACAATCAAGCTGTAAAATGCGGATCTCTATCCGATATAATCGTCACTAGGATCCCGTAAAATCTCACAATGTCTCTAATGTACAGGTCGGCAAGAAAGTCCACCGAGTTACTTACGCGCATAGGTATAAAGTACGCTGACTTAGTCAATTGGTCAACTACCACCCAAATGGCATCACTACTTGGTTGAGTCCTCGGAAGGCCCACAACAAAATCCATCGTGACATGCTCCCATTTTTGCTCGGCTATAGGCAAGGGTTGCAACAAACCTGCTTCACTTGTTTACAAGGCATTTCGATATAAACACGGCCACATCCTTCTTCATTCCTCTCAATCAAAACTGGTGGTTAAGGTTGTGATACATCTTTGCACTTCCCAAATGCACCGCAAGGCGTGAATGGTGAAACCCTCAAAGTACTTCCTCTCGACAAAACTCCGGCACGAAGAGATGGTCACGGTATTTAACACTTAGGCCGGAATACACAGTCAAGCCTCTTTCTACCTTCCCACTAGAAATCTTCTCCCGAAGGAATTCTACCTCAAGTCACCCTTCTATGCTTCTAACATTCAAGTCACAAGTGTAGGTTGTGCAACTACTGAAAATAAGGCTGCAGACTCAACAGACTCGTCCAGATGCAAGTTAAACTCCCCAATAGCACCCAACATCTCCCATTCTTGGATGGCAATACAAGCTACACCGCTAATAGATTTGTTACTCAACGCATCGGCCACAACATTGGCCTTTCTTGGATGACAATGTAACTCAAAGTCATAATCTTCTATGAACTCCATCCACCTCCTCTGCCTCAGATTCAAGTCTTTCTGTGTAAACAAATATTTCAGACTCTTGTGATTAGAAGATACCTCAAACTTCTCACCATACAGATAATGCCTCCAGATCTTTAGGGAAAAAATTACCGTTGCTAACTGTAGGTCATGAGTAGGGTAGTTCCTCTTATGTGTTTTTAATTGTCGCGAGCCATAAGCTGCTACCTTTCCCTTTTGCTTCAAAACACAACCCAAACCTTCTCGTGAGGCATCATAATACACTGAATAGCCCAAACCCCTCTCTAAAATAATCAATACCGGAGTGGTGGTAAGTCCAATCTTAAGCTCTTGGAAAGACTTCTCACAAGTCTCATTCCACTCAAACATAACTCCCTTTCTTGTTAGTCTAGCTAACGGTGAAGCTAATCTAGAGAAATCTTTCATGAACCGATGATAATACCCGGCCAACCCCAAGAAACTACGGATCTCAAAAGTATTCTTAAGTTGTTCACAATCTAATGGTTGTTCAAAAAAAAAAAAGAAAAAGATTGAATGTGTCCAAGTTCATAACTAACACAGTATGTAAGAAAGAAAAAGAGTCATGTTGTAGGTTACTTACTTTTGCTTATATTCCTAGTCATGACTTTCAAAATCTACAACCATGTTCTACGCATAGAAAGTAATTAAAACCAAGTCCATTATTTCCAAACAAAACCACTAGCAAAAGCTTTTTTTTCCTTTTTTTTTTTTTTAATACTATTGTAAGCATGCCTCGGAAACAGGATATAAAAAGGAAAATAGGAATTCATGAATGCAAACAGTGTACATATTATTCTATCAAACACAACAATAGCACCAAATTCATGAAATCATACAAATAAAACAACATGCAAATTTTATTTTATTCTTAGTCATCGTACCGTGACAGACATAGTGCCCTATACAACCTAGAAATGAAAAGTACTTGAAATTATATATGAATGTAATTATCTAATTCCATGTTAAACATATAATTTGTTTTAAGTTTGTTGTAGAAATGAAATAACTAAATAACACAAATAGATTCACGATTCACAATTTGATTTCAAAATTAACAAACATGCTTGAAATTTCAAAGATTCACAAGAAAAGAAAGCGAAAAGAAGCTTGCACTAAACAGTGTCCTTAAAACAGATTCGTCGCCTTACAGATTGGGTGCTAGAGGTTCTTCAACGTCTATCTCCCAAAATACGATGGTTAGACCAGCTACAGCCAAGCACCTATGGTGTAGTTTTGGCGAGCAAAACTCAGGCTGCACTCTTTCAGTATGAAGAATATAAAAACTTGAGGAAAAATTCTGAAACACAAAGAGACCAAACTTTACTTTCTGGTATCGACGAATGAAGGAGACGGTCTCTTCTTATACACATGGAGGGAGAGAGGAAAAGGCTCCTGCAACAAATGTAGGATTAATTTCTACATAATGGTGCAAAACTGATGGCTTAATCCATCATGAATGTAGAGGGGTTACACAAATTATATATACACATGTGTAATGTGTATAATTCTGCAGCCCACATATATGGATTGGACCAAAAAGATTAAGATGGGTGGGCCAAGCCCAACCTCCACACTCAATTCAGTCTAGTGGCAATTTTATATATACACAGATGTAATGCGCATGACAATTTTTGCATAACAAACTTGGACCATAATCTTGGCCAAAGTCCATCCTTGAAGCATTCATAACTCTCTTCCTTTAGAAAATTTAGATGCCCCCAAGGGCTCACACCCTTAAGCAAAAAATGAGATTTAAATACCTATCTATGCTTTCCTCTACAATCAATGTACGATATAAGGTTTTACACATTTCCCAACATCTTTTTTATGAGGCCAACTTAATGAGTCAATTTCTCATTCAAATCTTAATGGGTTTTTGTCATTCTTTTTGTGGTGTAAAGATTTCACTACAAATAATCTAAACTCACTATAACCCATCTCAATTAAGAATTGACACCCACTTTAATATAGCATTAAAGTCACAAAAAAAACTATTCATTGTGTTTGGTTTCATTTTCCGAATTCAGTTTTTTAAAAATTGAGTTTTTGTGTGTAAATATTTTTAAAATTTTAAGTATTATTTTTTATATATATACTTTTTTAGATGCACCTGACTTAGGTGTATTTAAAAATTAAAATATTTGTGAAAAAATATTTTAAAAAATTAATAAATACACAAAAAAACACAAACTATATACTGAATTTTCGTTATTTTTTTTATTTTTTTGATATTTAGTGATTTTTTAAAGATTTTTTTTACGAAAATTGTACTTTTTAAGTGTATTTATGTTGGTGTGTCTAAAAATTTGAAAATTTTCTTAAAATATTAAAAAAAATCAGTAAAAATAAAAAAATACGACAAATAAGAAGGTAGAATTTTTCGAAAAGTATTTTTAGAAAACCCAAACCAAGCAAAGTGATTATTTTCCAACAAAACCAATGCGTTTGCCTTGACAATTGTGCATGGATAGGAGTTTTGACACTTTGTGCGTGTGCTTGTGGTTCCCCTTCCCTTTCCCTTTCTCTTGCTAAGAGCATTCGCATTAGTCTTTCTACAATGGCTTTGAAGCGATTGTAGAGAGCAAAAGCTGTGAATATCAGCTCCATCAGACTCTCTACTCTCTTCATTCATTTTGACTTTGCTACATTGACTCTACTAATTTGTTGAGGCCCTGTTCATACGGTAACCTATTTTTTATTATATTTTCAAAAGCAAAGTCGAGCCAAAAAGCCATGGCCGATCGTCCATCCGAATGTCCTCCCGAATGTCTCGTGAGCACCCTATAACAAAGAAGGAAAATGCCCAAAATTGGCCTGGCTAGTCATCCGGTCGGTCAACTACCCGATCGACCTCCCTGTGTGATTATGTTTTTGTTATTTGCTTGTTGTTTGCTTCTCTTCTGGGACTAATCCATCATATATTTAAATTGAAAAAGATAAAAGAATAAAAAAATAATATTTTAACAAAATAGAATTTTAAAATAGAGAGTTTGATGGAGTATGCACATAAAAAAGAGACTAAGTAAAATATAAAAATAAATTTTGGATTATAATTTAACTCAAAATTTACTAAAACTGATGCGCATACTCTAACAATTAACACGTAATCTCGTAGTGGTATATATTGTGTGAAAAAAAAAAAACAATTTTGTGATAGTGGTTCCCTTCCCCTGCTAATAATTAACACCTAATCTCATATTGGTATATATTATGTGACAAAACAAACAAAACAAACAACAAAAACAAAAACGGCCAGCGCACTTTTTATTTAATTTAAAACTTCTTTTGACCTTTTCACTATTTTATTTTATTTATTTATTTATTTTTTTTTGGGCGCAAATCTTCTCTGTTTAATGCGATAAAAACTTAAAAAGCCGAATTATACTAATAGTTTATGTAATTTAGGGTATTACTTTAGTTATTAATTTTTCAATTTTCAAATATTTGATTTTAAATTTTAAATCTTGTTACAAATAAGGACAATCAAAGATATTTTCTTTACAAGCAGTCTATTTTAAGGGCAAAGTCGTCATTAACTTATTTTTTATTGGTTAACTTGCATATTGTTTGAAATGTAATGACTTTTTTAATGAATAATGTTAAAATTTTCTTAGTTATAAAGTTCTGTTTAGTTTGGTTTGGTTTTATCTATATTTTTTAGGAAAATTTTTGGAAGAAATTAAAAATTAAAGGGGTATTTTTTTTTAAGGTCCCTGATATTATAATTTTATAGTATAAAGGACATCAAATATTTTCATGATGTCTAAGGTCCTTCAATATCAATCCAGAGAAAATTGGTCCAGAGAAAATTCAAGTGAAAGAAAATTGGTCCAGAGAAATTTTCAATTTCTCTGGCCTCCCAGACCCAGAGAAATTCTCAGACAAAGGGGATCTTCAACTCCTACATTTGAACTCTCTCTGTTCCACCTAAGCTGTTAGAAAACCACATTTAACAAGCAGTTATGTCCCATGAATATGTCTGTGAACAGGTGGGGCATCAAAAGTTTCAATATCAATCCAGAGAAAATTGGTCCAGAGAAAATTCAAGTCAAAGAAAATTGGTCCAGAGAAATTTTCAATTTCTCTGGCCTCCCAGACCCAGACAAATTCTCAGACAAAGGGGATCTTCAACTCCTACATTTGAACTCTCTCTGTTCCACCTAAGCTGTTAGAAAACCACATTTAACAAGCAGTTATGTCCCATGAATATGTCTGTGAACAGGTGGGGCATCAAAAGTTTTAACCACTTCCATCCATGGTTTGTCTACGATCAACACAAATTTTTTTTGAAAGATGTCCAACAAATAAAATAGGGTCTCTGAAAGCACAAAATTCAAAATTCTTTCTGCCATTGTGTTTCGTATCCAATTCGTGGCCTTTATATTTCCGCTTCAGTCTTCCATTAATGGGAGAGTTCTGCAACTTCTTCAGCACCGGATCATGACCATTTGCCAAGTCATTGTCATCATCTCGATAAACTGGTAACCCAAAGTCAATCAAGCACATTGCCCTTTATTTTCAGAGATTCTCTCACCCAGAGAATTTCTCTGGACTCCACAACCCAGAGAAAATTCCCAAACATATTTCCAGAGAAATTCTCTTAACCTAGAGAAAATCCAAGAGCTTGCTTAATCCATCGAATAATTTCTCATTGAAGAAAATCTGAGTAATCAAACCTCAAACATGACTAGTCTCTTACTAGGAGGAGGAGAACCCAGCAAATGGCATCGCTGGCCATCTTCTCTATTCAAAAAATACCATGCAAAACCAGATCCTCATACCTGACTTCATTTTCTACACAAATGCAAAGCTTCGTCTAACAGCCGACTCGGGCCGAAGATTCCAACCAAATTCGCTCAGTATACTGTTGTCTCTATCGTTGCTGAAGAAGTAAACACTGTCCGAGTTAGCACCGAATGTCCGGCTCGACTCGGTAATCGTTGGATCGACTCTGTCCTTATCATCATCATCCATGCCGAGTTTGTGGTGATAGGGGGCAACCAGTGAGGAGCAAAGTCGTAAATGATCCAATCAGGTGCGGAAGCTTGAAGGAAGCCAGCCAACCTAGTCTCGAGTCCGTCGAAGGCTTTCTTCAGGTGAGGAATATGGTCGGAGGGGACGTCCATGGTGGCCTCTGCGTTTTCACGGAGGTGGTTGTCGACGCAGGTCAGATAATGAAGATAGTATAAAGGACTGAAATTTCTCTGATATATGTTTAGGGACCTTAGATATCAAAAAATAATTTTGTAGATCTCTTCCATTATGAAAAGTGGGAGAGGGACCCTAGACCGATTTTCCCAAAATTAAATTGGTAAAAAGAATTAAAAACTCATCATTTTTATAAAATTTTATCTTTTGGGAGGATAGAAATAATTTTTTTAAATATATTTTTTTTGATATTTATTTTCATTAAATTAGTTTTTATTTTTCCAAAAGTTAAGCATGGCAACAACTTTGATAATCATTATTAAATCAATCCATTAAATCAAAAAATTCGAAACTAAAAATATTTATATATTAAACATATCAATTACACATTAAAAGCCTAATAACCATTCATTACATGATAATCATTCAAAAAATATCTGTTAACAACAAAAACAACCATCTATTATATAATAACCATCCAAAAATATTAACAAAAATAGTTACCCATTACATGATCATCATCCAACACATACTAAAAATTAATTTGATAAAAAATGAAAAGATTAAAGATTAGTCATTTTTATATAATTTTAGTTTTGGTGGGTAGAAATAAATTTTAAAAATTCAAAACAAATTTTTGACATAAATTCCAAACTACGAGGACGGTTAGTATAATTCACCCAAACTTAGAAATATGCTCTAAGATAGGGGGATTTGGTCATAGCCCCCTCACTATCTAATTTCTCTTTCAAAAGGACAAGAATTATATAAGTACTTTCAAAACCCCCTGATATTTTAAAACTTGTTTCTTTTACTATATTACCCTCATATCTACCAGCTCTCCTATTAAGACATTTTCACTATGTATTTCAAAGTAAAATTTTACTCTGTATGAAAGTAAAATTTTACTCTGTATAAAAGTAAAATTTTACTATGAATGAGAGTAAAATTTTACACTCTGAAACTAAAAGTAAAATTTTATTCTGTATAAAAGTAAAATTTTACTCTGAAAAATAAGTAAACTGTAAGACTCTGACGCTAAAAGTAAAATTTTACTCTGTATAAAAGTAAAATTTTACTCTGGTTCTGTCAAATGAAAAAAAACAGAGCAATAGAACAAGAGTAAAATTTTACTCTGGTTCTATCAAATGAAATTTGATGTTTACTCTGAAAAATCGATGGAACTTTGAGCTTTGAGCTTTGAATCAGGCCTATAATCCTTGAATCAATCGATGTTTACTTTGAAAAACATTGAATCATGCCTATAATCCTTGAATCAGGCCTATAATCTGAAAATTTTAGAGAAATCTCAATTTTTCATACCCCGATTCTTCAAATTTTTTCAGATTTTACAGATTTTTAAGATTTTTAAAACTTTGAGCTTTCAAAAATTTATATATTCAAATTCAAATCTCAAAACACACAAACACACACATATATATAGATATATAGATATATATATATATGTATCAACGCGATTTGCAAGTTCTCCACAGTTCCGGCCATAGAGGAAGCTAGGATTAGAAGAGAGAGACGAGATAGAAGATGAACAGTTGAAGGAGAGTTGAAGGAGGAGAGTTGAGAAGATGCAGAGAGAGATCGTCGGAGCTTAGGAATGACACAGCTCCGGCTATGGAGGAAGCTAGGGTTAAAAGTGAGAGACGAGAGAAGATAAATTTTGTATCTGGATTGTGTATATGTGAGGGTATAATAGTTTGATAAAATATTTAAATAATAAATTTTGTCCTTTATGCAAGATGTTATAATTATGAGGGGGTTTAGAAAGTATAATTTTTTTCTTAGTCCTTCTAACAATGAAAGGAAGGTAAAAGGGGTTTATAGCCAAATTTCCCTCTAAGATATTGACTTTGAGTCACTCCAAGAAGTTACTAGAGTTTTGTTTGGCATGTTAAAATTCTGTTTAAGCCCCACAAAATACTTCTTTAACATTTGCCATGTGTGCATATAGGTAGTGTTTGATTTAGAACTCAAATCATGATTTGAAATAAAAAATTTTAAAACTAATACCTAAACTCTTTATAGAACTCTATTTAAAAATAAATAAATAAATAAATAATTTTTTTATTTTGTTCTTTAAATTATATTTTATTTATTATTTTTTCAAAAAATATTTTTATTTTTATTGTTAAAGAAAAATATTTTTTATTTTTTTTTCAAAAGAAATATTTTATTAATTTTTTAGTATTGGCCAAATAATTTATTTTGATTTAGATATATATGGGCGATCCAAAATTTTGAAGAATTTTAAAAAATAGTCAAAAAATATTTAAAATATTTTTAAAAAATAAAATAAAATATTTAAAACAAAAAATTAAAAAATATTTAGAAAATGCAATGCACAAATGTAGTAATTACAACGCACATTAAAAAAATAAATAAACATTTACAATAAAAAATATTTACCCCCAAAAACTAAAGTTAAGAAAATTTTTAAATATTAAAAAATATAAACTCTAAAAATTTAAAAATACAACTTAAAACTCCAAATTTAAAATTAAATAATATTTCTCTTTTCAAAATTCAATTCATGATTCAAGAATTATACCAAACGGAGCCATAGATTTTGAAATGATTAGACCTACATACAACCTGAATGAAGAATCGAACAACTCTTGTCCGTTTCATGAATTTAGAGTAATGAAATTCAAGCCAATCCAGATGTTTACTGGGGACGTAGGAGCTGGAACTCTATATATTCATGGAATCGTGTGATTTCAGTTTGCCATCCGATGGTAATTAATGACATGCCCATGCTGGACAGATCTTATACAGAGGAGTACATACATACGAAAAATTATATTCTATTTTGTATATAAAATTTTGGGAAAAAAGGCTTGGGACTCCCAATTTTGGGAACCCTTGTAATTCTCAAACTGATCCACACCATTCATATAAATGTGGGGCTTACATCATGAGTGGTATGGATCACTTTGAGAGTTGTAGGGGTCCTCAAAATTAGGGATCTCTGTCATTGTTGAAATTTTGGGTAAGGCTTGTCTCCTATCTAGTTTCAGACTGGATCATACTGTTGGATCTCTGTGGACTCATTATGAAATTCACATCGATGATACGAACCTTTCAAGGAGTAGGATTCATCGAGTATTTCATCCATGCAAAAAATTATGTTGATAGAATATTGATTGCTATTTGATCAGATCACATTTTTGTTAACAATTTTTCTAAAAATCATACTGAACGTTGATAGAAATGTGATTTGATTAAGTGACTGTCGATATCTGATCAATGTAATTTTTTTTTGCAAGAATGAATTACTTGACGATCCTTATACGTGCACGAAATAATCTTCTCGTATAATCCTATTGACCAAGTTTGCACTCCTCCAAACGTCGCCGCTTTGCTACTTGAAACACACGTAAGCTAGCCGGCGGGTGTGTGCCAAAACCCCTCTGATGCCTAAGTCAGCAAGTAGACAATAGACAATAAACTCTATATATTCGTGAGTAAGAATTGCAATACTTGTCCATAGGTTCTGTTATGAGCCTTTATAGATTCTACCTAGCACAATCCTAGTAGGATTCTAACTCTCTTTAGCAGAGTCTTCCTAAGAATTACACTGCTAAAGGATAATGCCTATCCTTAGAATACCCTTCTCACTACCAACCAGGTGAGATGGTTTAAACCCTTTACCTCGATTGTTGTCGTGGCCAACTGAGCTAACTAGGCTCTACGCTGCTCTTCGCAAAACCGTGGTAACCCTAACTACAGGATGGCACCCTGCCGAGCTACGCTTAGCTCGATCCTCTACACTGGTAACATCTTGGTCCGCTACAGGACTACCTTTAGATAGCTAGGTCCAGGCCCTAGTGACACATCTCTGATCGGCTTGGTGTCTGCTTGGCCTAAGACCGGGCTATCCAAGCTCTCACCTCGGCCCATAGCTTGGCCCAATGTCTAAGAATGATAGACTTGGCTCGGCCCCATTTATTCACATAAATTACCCTCTTAATTGCCCCTTAATTCCATCTGTGAAGCATGATTGGGATTATTATCTTCCAGTCGTACTAAAATATTCAAACCAACCAAGCTGAAATAGTCAAACCAACTAAGCTAGAATTTGCTAAGTTTCCAGAAACTGCGTCAGTCGTGCAGCTCATTTTCCCATGACCCTGACATCGTGTCCTTACCGGGACACGTGGCATGTGTCAATTGCCCCTCTCTCTGTGATAGCCGTCAATCACTACCTAGAAATTTGAATAGTCCCGCCGTTTTACATTCATTACATATATACCTACACAGTCGAAAAGTCACTTCCACTATTCATTCCAAACATTTTTACCCAGCTCCTACTCACTATCGCGATTCTTCCATTGTTGCCATCGATTGAAGCTGAATCCTACATAGGAGGGCTCGTAATCACTCAATGAAGCACTTCTTCCGTTGAAAATCAGAGTTGACACGCAAATTGGTAAGTTTCAAAAACTTTACAACGTTTTTCCTAATACACTCTAGTTGTTCATCGTGTTCCTGGCGTTTCTGTTTTATCAAACCCCTATCCGTGCCTTGGAATAGAACTTAAGCTTTGAAATCGTTAAAACACACATAAATTCAATGTAGAATTACGTGAAAACCAATCGGTTAGGACTTAAACCAGCCAAATCCTGTGATTTTGATACAAAATCACAAACAAACCAAACTATAAATCCGTTTGTAGCTTTACTCTTGAGTATAACCGAACTTAGGATTCCTCCTCAGACCGGGCCAAAGCACCTACCCCTGGCCTAGACCAGGGTAAACCACAGCCGAGCTACAGCCACGCCGGTGGTTAACCTAAATTTGCTCAACGACCGAGCTAGACATAATTCGCCCATAATACACATTTATTTTTTCACTTTGCAGACTCTGACTAGTTTGGCCAAGCACTCTTTTATCACACTCTACCCGGCGGTTCTGCTCGACCGAGCTAACAGACCTTGCGACTAACCAAGCTACCGTTTAAGTTACCTTTGTGAAACCAACTCCCATAGGCAAGTACTGCTTCATGGTAAGCTCGCCAGACGCCATGGCCAAATTCAAAGAAGACTACCACATTCCAGACGACATCCATCTCTCCCTAGCCGAACCATACACAACGCCATGGGGCAAGTCTTGATTTGTTCCCTTCTCTGTGTTATCCATAGTTGAGGGTGGACTTCGGTTCCCAGTCCAACGCCATCTCGACCTCAACCTTGGATTGGCTGAGCTATTCCATCAATACCCGCTTGGCCAAAATGACTACAGTTGGGTGCATTACTTTAGAATCAGAAAGGGCCGAGAGAAAATCATCAAGAATACACCGTACAAAGACTTGAACGATGATGATTTTCTCTAGGTTTCTAGAAACTTTGAAGACCAGGAGGCCCAAATATCAGGTTATAACATCAATTGGCATAAAAGGACACTTGGTAAGAATAGCTCGGTTCTTCTTCTTGTGCTTAAACCATGATGATTTTCCTTAACCGCACTCACCCTCTTTCTTTTTATAGATTTAAACTGGTTAAAAGCAGATTATGCCTATGCTAACCAAGCTGCACTGCGAGCCGTCCTACGGTACTGTCATGGAGACTGGACCGAACTATTAGGTGTTGAATCGTCCTACCACTATAGCAACAAGAGGAAGAGCAAAGTTACAGACTTTTTGGTTGAGTCCTCTTCTGAACCTGATCCCAACCTTACCCAAATCAACCTCATTTCTCTCACCGAAGAACAAGAAGTGGTAAAAAGGTGAGTTGTTCCAGCCCTTATCACCGAGCAAGCCTTTGCTTCTAACGCTGAGGTTCAAACCGAGCTACCCCATCTGGTCAGCCACGAGAGACTGTCGTTGCTCTCCCATCCACCAGGGCTACCTTATCTCAGCCCAGCAAGAGGCCTTGTACTTCGGCTACTCAGCTGCAGCGGCTGGTAGATGAGGAAGAGGCTGAGCTGCCTGAGGCCAAGGTGCCGATAACCTAACCTTCATAAGGGGGTCGTGCTAACTCCTCTTCTCCCCCAATGTGGGCACCAACTGCGACCTTCAAAGGCTGCGCTATGACCACAACCGATTCAGTGGTCGCTGAGAAGGACCACCAGCTGGCCTTCAACTTATCCAAAAGCCTGTGTCTTCTAGCTAACATGGACAAGCACAAACACCTGACTGAGCTAAACACGATCGGGTCTGCCACCAAGTCACTTGTCTTGGTAAAGTTTGAAGTCCCCCTAAAAACTTTATTTTTACTAGTCTTTTGATGTGGTTTAGCTAATTATTTCGTATGCTTCCCATGCCATACAGAAAAGCGACATTGCTCATCAACGTGTTCTTGAGTTGCGAAACATGGCCAGGGTGACCATTGCCGACAAGGATGCGAAAGATGCCGAGTTAAAGGCCCTAAAGGCAACTTTGGCCAAGCTGAGTGCTGAGTAAGAAAAGCTCACCAAGCTGGTCAGCATAGCCGAGGAGGACAAGTAGAAAGCCCTGGCCGAGAAAAAAAGACCGTTACTTACGCGAACTTGCAAAGATTAAGAAGAAAAAGAACACCGTGATCAAGGAGCTGGAGAAAAAGATGGAGGATGTCGAGGACCAAGGTTTCAAGAAGGGTAAGGAAACCTATGTCTAGCAATGTGAAGCGGCCAAGGACATATTTTTCAGGTGCGGTTGGATGGCGGCAACGAAAAAGCTGGGCCAAGCGTACGACTTCGAAGTTTGCTTGAATCCTCCTCCTTACTTCATTCCGAGCTACATGACAGACTACGCTAATGTTGTCCAGCAGAAATTCCTACAAGAGGAGGAGGAGGAGGTTATCCCAGATCCAGTTGATGCTCCTCCAGCCAACACTAACCTCAGTCACCAAACTTCACTACTAGCTCAGGTGGAGTTTCCCAGCCAAACCGAGCCAAGGTTGACCGGCGAAGCAGATATTACCGATCTAATGCAAGAAGGTGATGCCGAGGCCGATCTACCAAGCGGTGAAGTCCGCAGTGACCTTAATGCCGAGCTCGATGACCTCTTTACGTAACCAGGATAAAACTTGTATTTTCTACTTTTGTTGTTTTCTTTTCTTTACTTTGCGATGTAACCGAGCTACATGCCCCTTCTTGTAATCATTCCTTCCATCAATGAAAAATTTCCAACTTTTTGTTCGCCTCTTTTTGAATGTGCTCCCCAATTGTGATTGCATACTCTGCCGAGCTAAGTTGCTTGGCCACACACAATAGTTTTTTTTTTTTTTTTTTTTTTTTTTTTTTTTTTTTTTAAAAAAAAAAAAAAAAAAAAAAAAAAAAAGATGTTGGTTAATCCTGCCAACCTTCTTTAGCTGAGATATGTATTTGAGCTAAAGAGTGTAAAAATTTGTTGGTCAATCCTGTCAACCTTCGTTAGCCTAGATAATCATCTCGGCTAAGGAATCCAAAAATTTTGTTAGTCAAACTTGCCAACCTTCTTTAGCCTAAATAGTCATCTCGGCTAAAGAGTGCAAAAATTTGTTGGTCAAATCTGCCAACCCTCTTTAGTGTAGATAATCATCTCGGCTAATGAGTCCAAAAATTTGTTGGTCAAACTAGCCAACCTTCTTTAGCCTAGATAATAATCTCGACTAAAGAGGCAAAAAATTTCGTTGGTCAAACCTACCAACCTTCTTTAGTCTAGATAATCATCTCGGCTAAAGAGTGAAAAAAATTATTGGTCAAAACTTGCCAACCTTCTTCAGCCTAGATAGCCATCTCGGCTAAAGAATGAAAAAATTTGTTGGTCAAAGCCTATCACCCTCTTTAGCCTAGATAATCATCAGGCCTAAAGAGTTCAAAAATTTGTTGGTCAAAACCTACCAACCCTCTTTAGCCTAGATAATCATCTCGGCTAAAGAGTGCAAAAATTTTGTCAAACCTGCCAATCCACTTTGCCCCCAGTCATGCAAAAATAAATACAAGAACTAAAAAAATTGTACCAAAAAAAATAAATGTCCATTTGTTTTGTTGAATGTTAAAGAAAATTACAAGTGTAAGAGCTAAAAGTAGAATATCTTGAGATTAGCCGTGTTCCACGGCCTTGGGATAGCTCGACCGTCTGTATCTTCTAAGTGGTAAGCACCTTTCGCTGCTAATCCTACCACTTTCTACGGCCTCTCCCAGTTGGGTCCCAATTTGTCGTCCCCAGGTATCAAAGTATTTCTCATTACTTTGCGTAGCACTCAATCTCCAATCTTAAATTGCCTTGGATGCACCGCCTTGTTGTATTTTCTTGATAGTTCCTGTTGATACGAGGCGATGTGAACCAATGCTCGTTCTCTTCTTTCTTCGGCAAGATCTAGCTCTAAAACTATGGCCTCTCCATTCAAATCCAGATCAAAAATTTTGCTTCTAGTAGTGGGAAGGCCGACTTTTAGGGGTATTACTACTTCTATGCCATAGGCCAAGGAAAAAGGCATTTCGCTGGTCAACTACCTAGGTGTAGTTCGGTAAGTCCATAAGACATGGGGAAGTTCCTCAAGCCATTTTCCTTTCACTTTTTTCAGCCTTTTTTTTAGACCATCTAAGACTGCTTTGTTAGAGGCCTCGACCTAGCCATTGGCTTGAGGGTACGTCGACGTGGAGTTGTAGAATTCTATTTTGTGTTCTTCGCAAAAATCCCTAAAGATTCTTCTATCAAATTGGGTGCCGTTGTCGGATATCAAGGCCTTGGGAATTCCAAATTGGGTTATAATGTATTGCTAGATGAATTTCTTGACGTCTTTTTCTTTGATGGATGCAAGCGCCTCTGCCTCAACCCACTTTGTGAAGTAGTCTGTCGCCGTAATAAAAACTTTCTATTGCCCGACGCAGTTGGGAGTGGTCCCACTATGTCTTAGCACCACATTGCAAAAGGCCAAAGGCTAGTCAAATGTAGGAGCTCTTTAGCTGGTTGATGGATTTGATGTGTGAACTTCTGACATTTCTTGTATTTCTTGACGTACTTCACTGCATCTACTTGCATGTAGGGCCACCAATACCCCTGTGAGATAGCTCGGTAGGCCAGAGATCTCCCCCTTTGGTGGCTTCCACAAATGCCATCGTGGATTTCGAGCAAAAATGCCTCGACCTTGCTAGAATGGACAAATTTCAAGTACGGTCCTGTCAAGGACTTTTTATACAATGCTAGAGATGGGGAAAACCAAAATCGTTGTGACTTAGCCCTAATCTTATTGGCCTCCTTCTTGTCTTTTGGTAGAATGATATCTTTTAAGAACATGATGATGGGGTCCATCTAGGAGAGACCTAGCTCTACGTAAAACACCTCGGTCGTTTCAAGTTCCTCGATGCTCGGTCTTGGAAGGAAGTCCACTAAAAAAGGATGTGGGATAGAGGTGTTTGCCATCAACGCCACACCGGCGAATTCATCTGCCTTGCTATTTTCTTCTCGGCCGATTTGCTCTATCCTCACTACGTCGAATTTCATGATTTTATTCTTGACCAGCTCCTGATACTTGGCCATTTTGTCATCCTTCGTTTCATACTCGCTTGATATTTGGTTGACTACTAGTTGAGAGTCGCTGTACACCATTACCTCGGTGGCCTTTATCTGGTTGGCTGACTTCAAACCAACTAACAGGGCTTCGTACTCTACCTCATTGTTGGATTTAGAAAATCCGAGGTTGACAACCTGTTCAATGGTCAAGCCATCTGGTGAGATGAGGACTTTCCAAGTCCAGCCCCGTGCCTGTTGGACGCTTCATCCACAAAGAGTTTCCACATCTCTTCTGCAAACAGCTTCCAGCAAGTGGAGGGATCTGAGGACACTTTAGGATCAGGGACGTTGACGACTCCTTTTTCTAAGTTTATGTCCGCTGTTAGGATTTGATCCTCGCTGCCTGACTGCCTTAGTATTTCACTTTGAAGTGCGTCCCTGCTTATAGTTGTGTAGCTTGCTCCTTCCTCCCGCAGTGATGGGCTATTGGCACCAGCGGACGACGCAGCCGCTATAAGGCTAAATTGTTCGCTGCGTAGTTGAGCGACTTGTTGCAAGGGCTGCGCTATTCCTGTAACATTTTCCCTCCTTCCTCAATAGCCTCAGTCAAGTCAACCGGGTAAACATAATGACTTCCTGGAGCAAATTCGTCCACAAAGTCCGTTAAAGCTTGGGCCTTTAACGCAGTTCTTGGTTGGAACCTGATGTCAAACTGTCCTAACTCCACGATCCACTTTAATATTCATCCAAACAAATCCGCCCTTTCAAAGAAGGCCTTGAAGGGGAATGCTGTTAAAACGATCATAATGTGCACATGGAAGTAGTGCGACAATTTCTCAAAGCCATCATCAAGGCTAGAGCAAGTTTTTGTAATGGAAAGTACCTCGTTTCGGCGCCCAATAATGTCTTGCTCACATAAAAGATAGGTAAGAGTGTTGTATTCCTTTGGCGCATACCAACACTGCGCCAGCTGCATGTTAAAAAACTGCCCAAGTATAAGAAAAGTTTGTCTCCTACTTCTGGGGTTGCCAACAGCGGCAAAGAGGTCATGTATTCTTTCAATCTTTACAAAGCTTGGTCGCATTCGTTATCCCACTCAAACTTGGCCTTAAGTGCCTGGAAGAACAGTCAACATCTGTCTGACGACTGACTTATGAATTTGTTTAGTGTGGCAGCTAGTCCCGTAAGGTGCTGCAGTTAGTTGACTGTGTTGGGCCTTTGTAGTTCTTGAATGGCTTTGATTTGAGAAGGATCGACTTCTATACCGTGGTTGGTTACAAGAAAGCCAAGAAATTTTCCCGAGCCTACGCCAAACGCGCATTTGGATACATTCAGTCACAGCTTATGGGTCTTCAGAATTTGAAACATCTCAGCTAGGTTGCTAAGATGGTCCGTTTCATTTTTACTTTTGACCACCACGTCATCAATGTAAAATTCTATTGTTCTGTCTAACAATGGTTCAAACATTTTAGTGACCATTCACTGAAACGTTGCCCCTGCATTCTTTAGGCCAAAGGGCATGACCTTGTAGCAATACAACCCCCTAGGTGTTGTAAAGGATGTAACCTCCTGATCCGGTTTGTACATAGCGATCTAACGGTATCCATGATACGCATCAAAAAAGCTAAGTTGGTTGTGCCCTGCAATTAGGTCCACCAGTTGGTCTATTCGCATTAGAGGAAAGCTGTCTTCTGGGAATGCTTTGTTGACTGTCTTATAGTCCATGCAAACACGCCATTTGTCATTTTTCTTAGGCACCACCACTGTGTTGGAGATCAACTTGGGATAGTGAACCTCTCTGATCGCCCCTGCTTCTAGCAAGTTACCCACCTTCTTGGCCACTATCTCGGCATGGTGAAGTGCTGATCGGTGAGTTCATTGTTGTCATGACCCGAACCCGCCCCCGTGGGTTAAGGACATAACCGGCCAGTAATCATGAGATTACCTACGGCCTCGAACCAAGACAAATGTATTTTAACAGAGTTAATGGGAGCCCAAACGGAAGCAGTTCAAAAACTTTGTCCATAGAGCTGTGCTTACATGGCACATCCAATCAACCAAACATATATACATTAATAACTCACAACAGAAATGTAGTAGCATAAGTTCCGTACAAACAGGATCATTCAAAAACTAAGTAAACCCATGAAAACTATATACAACATATACAAAGACTTTGCTTTGGCCTATTTATTCATGTCAAAACGGTCTTCGGCCCATTTGTTCATGTCAAAACGGCCTTTGGCCCATTCATTCATGTCAAAACGGCCTTCGGCCCATTTGTTCATGTCAAAACGGCCTTTGGCCCATTCATTCTTGTCAAAACGGCCTTCGGCCCATTCGTTCATTCGTATCAAACATTTGTCCATAATTCAAACTGGCAAACTTGCAAGGCTTATAAGGAAATAAGCAATTGGACAACTGATAAGTTTTAAATATCGATATTACTCACAGTGATCGGTTGGTTGGTTTGTCCTGGAGCTCGACCCTACACAGTCGATGAACACAAAAGGGTCAACAACCATTCAATCCGTTCCCAAATTCACATTTTCCTCTTTAGGCTTTATTCTTATCTCTTTAACTCAATTACAATGCTCAATGCATGCCTAAGAGTACTTAGAAGTGAAAGAGAACAGAAAACAAAACACAGAATGCATTTTCAAAATTTCAGAAAACAGGGTCCCCGCTCGAGCGTGGACTTCCCCACTCGAGCGGACCCTTGAGGCCTGAAAAAGTACTGGGAGCATCAAAATTACGCTCGAGCTTGAAGTCTAGTGCCTGAGCGGAAGGCCTCGCTTCGTGGCTCCTCACTCGAGCGTGAAATTACCCTGCTCGAACGGATGCCATCTCTGCAAAAAGTGCTGGATGTATCATTTTTACGCTCGAGCGTGAACTCGGACGCTCGAGCTGAAAGTCTGTCTACATAGCTCCCCGCTTGAGCGTGGACTTTCCCTGCTCGAGCTGACATCCAAGTCTGCAAAAATACTAGGAGCACAAAATTCATGCTCGAGCAGCGGTTTCTTCGCTCGAGTAGACTTCAAATTTCTTGAAAACCCAGAACATGTTCTTGAGCTTCAACTTCAAATTCAAAGGCTCCAAATGCATGATTTTGAATCAAACTTCACGTATATGTGTACTAACATGGTGCAAACACTAGATTACAACATTTTGGAGCTCAATTTCATAAATCAAACCCATGCATGGCTCATTCTCTACCAAATTCATTATTAACATAGCAACTTCATGCATTCAAAGCTTCTACTCTACATGCATGTGTTCTATGACTTCAAATTCAATAAAATCAACTCAATTTCCTCCATTAATCAAACTTGAATTTACAAATTCCAAACAAATCCCATGAGATACTCACCTAGGAGCCTTGATTCTCACAATCTATAACAATTTCTTGGGAAATCTTCAAGGTTTCCAAGCTTTGAGCCAAAATTGCACAATTTCTCTCCCTTTCTCTCTCTATGGCCGGCCCTCTCTCTCTCAGAATTGTATAACTCAAATTTTTGAGTTCAAAAGAATTAAAGGAGAGTGTAGTGCCTTCATACAACAAGCCCCACTAATTCAATTTAATAATAATAAATAATTGGGCACTAATTCCATAATTTAATCTGTTTAATCAAACCCAAATCAATTTTTCAATTAAACTTCACCGTAGGCTCTAAAAATCATGCCAATCACAATGGCGTAATCAATTTTGGATTCGGTGGCCGATAAGGCCTTCAATTTAATTTCCAAAGCAAATAATCAAACAGATATTCCTACAGTGAACAGATAGAAATTCAAAACCGCATATATTCACATAATGGCACACAAAATCATATTAAACACATAATCATACTCAAATTAAGGACCAATTAGCATACTACGGAATAGGGGTATCACAATCTTCCCCCCTTTAGGAAGTTTGGTCCTCCAAACTTAATTTACCTTCGTCGGGAAACAAATGTGGATAGCGTAGTCGCATTTCCTCCTCTTTTTCCCACGTGGTATCCGTACCATAGTGTTCTTTCCATTCAACTTTCACCATTGGGATGGACTTGTTTCTCAGTTGCTTCACTTGTCGGTCAACAACTCGTTCTGACCATTCAGCGTACTCCATATTTTCATCCAAAGCTACCCGGTGATAATCAATCACATGAAGCGGGTCTCGGAGGTAACCCCTCAACATCGACACATGAAACACATTATGGATTTGTTCAAATTTCGGTGGCAAAGCAACTCTATAAGCAACTGGACCGAGCCTTTCCAAAATCTGAAACGGCCCAATGTAACGGGGCGACAACTTGCCCTTCTTTCCAAACCTGACTTGGCCTTTCATTGGTGACACACGAATAAACACATGGTCACCAACCTCATACGCAAGAGGTCTCCTTCGAACATCTGCGTAGTTCTTTTGTCAGTCCTGAGTTGTTTTGAGCCTTTGTCGAATGATCTTGATTTTCTCAGAAGTGTCTTGCACAATTTCAGGCCCAAGTAAAGCTCTATCCCCGACTTCTGTCAAACAAATAGGTGATCTACACCTCCTACCATATAAAGCCTCGTGTGGTGCCATACCGATGCTGGAGTGGAAACTATTATTATAAGTAAATTCTGTAAGTGGAAAATAATCTTCCCAACTCCCCTGAAAGTCCAAGGCACACATCCGAAGCATATCTTCTAAAGTCTGTATTGTTCGTTCTGATTGCCCATCTGTTTGTGGGTGGAATGCAGTACTAAATCTCAATTCTGTTCCCATAGCTTCCTGCAAACTTTTCCACAATCTAGATACAAATTTCGGATCTCTATCCGACACAATAGATACCGGAACTCCATGTAAACGAACAATCTCATCAACATAAATGGTAGCTAATCTGTAAGCAGTAAATGTAGTTTTGACAGGCAAAAAATGTGCAGATTTAGTCAGTCTATCAACCATAACCCAAATAGAATCCATACCTCGAGAAGTCCGAGGTAGGCCAACAACAAAATCCATAGTCACATGCTCCCACTTCCATTCAAGAATAGGGAGAGGTTGAAGTAGACCACCTGGTTTCTGATGTTCAGCTTTAACTTGCTGACACTGAAGACAATTGGATCCATATTCTGCAATCTCTTTCTTCATTTTAGGCCACCAATAGGTTTGTTTCAAATCTCGATACATTTTATTGTTGCCCGGATGCATAGCAAATACGGATCTGTGAGCTTCATCTAAAACCCTCTTCTTTAGTTCCGGAATATCTGGGACACATATTCTGTCCCGAAATTTCAACACCTCATTCTCAATGCCAAACTCTTCTTTCGGACTTGTGTCAAACTTATCAATCACTTTCTTGAGGAATTCATCTTCCTTCTATTTCTACTTGATTTCATCAATGAGTGTCGGCTCGGCTGTAATAGCGGCTATTAATCCGCCCTGTTCACACATTACCACTTCAATTTCAGATTTCTCAAAATCTTGTAAGATTTCTTTCTGTTCAGTAAGCATACAAGCCATACTCCCCGTTGATTTTCTACTCAAGGCATCAGCAACTGTATTAGCTTTCCCGGGGTGGTACTGAATCTCAAGATCATAGTCTTTTATCAGTTCAAGCCATCTCCTTTGTCGCATATTCAGCTCTTTCTGTGTAAAGAAGTATTTCAGGCTCTTGTGATCTGTGTAGACTTCACACTTTGCTCCATACAGATAATGCCGCCAGATTTTCAAAGCAAAAACAACTGCTGCCAATTCTAGGTCATGTGTTGGATAATTCTTCTCGTGTGGCCTCAACTGTCGGGAGGCGTAAGCAATAACCTTTCCGTTCTGCATTAACACATAACCCAAACCTTTATAAGACGCATCACTAAAAATTACAAAATTCTCTATACTTGAAGGTAGTGTCAAAATTGGTGCAGTGGTCAATCTTGTCTTCAATTCATGAAAGACAGCTTCTCTTTCGTCGTTCCATTCAAACGGTTGACCTTTTCGTGTCAATTGGGTAAGAGGCACAGCTAATTTCGAAAAGTCCTTCACAAACCTCCTGTAGTACCCAGCTAAGCCCATGAAACTAGGGACTTCCATCACATTTGCCGGTGTAGGCCAATTCACAATTGCCTTGATTTTCTGTGGGTCCACTGAAATCCCTTCCTTGTTGATCACATGCCCTAAGAAAACAACTTCATCCAACCAAAACTCACATTTCTTTAGTTTAGCAAATAATTTTCTTTCCCGAAGTATTTGTAGGACAGTTCTCAAATGATGTTCATGCTCAAGTCTATCTTTGGAATATATCAAAATATCATCAATAAAAACCACAACAAATTCGTCAATGTAGGTTTTAAAAATTCAGTTCATTAAGTCCATAAATGCTACTGGGGCATTAGTCACTCCAAATGGCATAACAAGAAACTCAAAATGTCCATACCTCGTTCTAAATGCGGTTTTCTCAACATCTTCTGCCTTAACTTTCAGTTGATGATACCCGGACCTCAAATCAATCTTAGAAAACACCTGTGATCCCTGCAACTAGTCAAATAAATCATCAATACGGGGTAGGAGATATTTGTTCTTTATTGTTACCTTGTTCAATTCCCAATAATCGATGCATAGGCGTAGGGTTCCATCCTTCTTTTTCACAAACAACACTGGTGCACCCTATGGCGAAGTGCTAGGTTGGATAAACCCTTTGTTAAGCAAGTCTTGCAACTGTTCTTTCAATTCTTTCATTTCAGCTGTAGCCATTATGTAGGGAGTTTTAGAAATAGGCTGGGTGCCTGACACAGTCTCAATGGTGAACTCTATCTCCCTGTCTACCAATTCCCCTGGTAATTCATTTGGAAACACATCTGGAAATTCTCTAACAATAGGGATATCATTCAATTCAATATTCACAGATTGTTCAGACAACACATAGCACAAATAACCCTGGCACCCCTTCCTGATCAGTTTACATGCTTTCATTGCAGCTATCAAATAAGGTGGAGGCACTACCCCATTATCCACAAACACAATCTCTTTATGTTCTGGTGGTTTAAATACAACTCGTTTTGTCACACAATCGGTGGTGGCACAATACTTGGTCAACCAATCCATGCCCAAAATTACATCAAAATGCCTAAAGTTCAAGGGCAACAAATCTACACATAGGATAGCATCCTCAATACGCATATCACAAAACCAGTATACAGATTCACACAATACATATTCCCCAGGTGGAGCCGACACACATAGCAGATATGGTAGTAATTCTAAAGGTCTATTCAGTCTAGATGCAAATGCATATGTCACAAAAGAGTGTGTGGATCCAAAATCAATTAATACAAAAGCATCCTGATTACATATAGAAATAGTACCTGAGACAACTGCGTTGGCATTCCATGTATCGCCCAGAACAAGCGCAAAAAATCTCCTCTATCTCACGGTATCCCTAGTGGTAGTGGATCTCAAAGTATTTCTCAGTTTCGGGATCGATGCAGTGGAACTAGAAGCTATCTTTCCCTCATTCTGATTACAATCTCGGGCCATATGCCCTTGTTTCTCACATTTGAAACAGGCTCCTGACACATGGTAACAAACTCCACGGTGCTTTCTGCTACAAATATTGCACATGGGAGCTGTGTCTCGGGAAGAATTTGAAGTATTTGAGGAGCCCGTATTTTGCTTTTTCAAAAATTTTTTCTTCGAAAAGAAGCCTTGCCTTTTGTTACTCTTCCATTCTGTTGTTGACTTGGTCTGTCTAGTTATGTTAGCCTCTGATATGATAGCCTTGTCTAGCACCCCAATGTTGGTCTCCAACTTCAAGACATTCACCCTCTCAAAAATGTCACTTCGAAGCCCACCTTCAAAGTGTCTCGCCTTCTTATAGTCAGTATCAATTACATGAGGTGCAAAGCTGGCCAATTCGGTGAATTTGGCCTCAGACTTGGCTACAGTCATACTGTCTTGCCTTAGTTCCATGAACTCAGCTACTTTCCTATCCCGAACACACTGCGGGAAGTACTTGTCGTAGAAAATTTCCAAAAATTTTGCCCTATCAGCATCTTTGTAATTCTCACGCATTAACATCCACCATCTTTTTGCTTCGTCTTCTAGCATAATGGTGGCTAGAAGCACTTTATGTGTATCCGAACACGGGAACACTTCAAACAGTTTTTCGATGCCGAGGACCCAAGCTTCAACTTTCAAAGGATCTAATCCACCATGAAACTGTGGTGGTTTCATTTTCTTGAACTCTTTGGTGAGAGCTATGATTCGGTCATCATTCTGATTATCTGGCACGGGTGGTGCCAGAGGTGGAGGTGGCGGATGTGGTTGCTGCCACTGTTGTTGCCACTCCTGTTGCTGTCTCAAAGTTTCTGCCATTTCCTGTATCAGTCTTTCCATTCTGTCCAGTCTGGCAGTAGAAGATTCCTCTATCTCATCACCTCTTGTTCTCACCATCTGATTAAACTTGCATTATATTTTACATAAAAGATTTGCAGGTATGCATTTATTAAAGAGCGTGCATATTCAAATAGATTGCAATGCATGCAAATCATAACTTATAATACATAGTTGTTCATATTGAAACATTTAGATGCATTCTCGATACTATCTAAGTCATACTTATCACATGAATGCATCCTAGGTCTTATCTAGACGCGTATTGCTCTTTTGGACAAGTGTGTGAGTTATTAACTCGTGCTCTGATACCACTCTGTCATGACCCAAACCTGCCCATGTGGGTTAAGGACATAACCGACCAGTAATCATGAGATTACCTACGGCCTCGAACCAAGGCATATGTATTTTAACAGAGTTAATGGGGGACCAAACGGAAGCAGTTCAAAAACCTTGTCCATAGAGCTGTGCTTACATGGCACATCCAAGCAAGCAACCAAACATATATACATTAATAACTCACAACAGAAATGTAGTAGCATAAGTTCCATACAAACAGGATCATTCAAAAACTAAGTCAACCCATGAAAACTAACAACATATACAAAGACTTTGCCAATATAACAACATAAAACAAAATGACAAAAGGCAAAGGTGAGTCTCATGCGTGAGACACATGGGCTGACTCTCCAAAACTCGGTTGTTCCACACAGACTTCACTAGGGTTGGGTCTGGACCTCTCTTGGCTCACCTACAAACACATGAATGAGCGTGAGCGATAGCCTAGTGAATAATATCAAATAAGAAGACACAAACGATATGTAGAACAACATACTTCAAATGGCCTTGGGCCCAATTCACATTTTTATTTTAAATTTATTCTTCATTCCTATCAAAACGGCCTCTGGCCCACTCATTTATGTCAAAACGGCCTCTGGCCCATCCATTCATGTCAAAACGGCCTTCGGCCCATCCATTTATGTCAAAAATGGCCTTCAGCCCAGTCATTTATGTCAAAACGGCCTTTAGCCCATTCATTCATGTCAAAACAGCTTTTGGCCCATTCATTCATGTCAAAACGGCCTTTGGCCTACTTGTTCATGTCAAAACGGCCTTTGGCCCATTCATTCTTGTCAAAACGGCCTTCGGCCCATTCGTTCATTCGTATCAAACATTTGTCCATAATTCAAACTGGCAAACTCGCAAGGCTTATAAGGAAATAAGCAATTGGACAACTAATAAGTTTCAAATATCGATATTACTCACAGTGATTGGTTGGTTGGTTTGCCCTGGAGCTCGACCCTACACAGTCGATGAACACAAAAGGGTCAACAACCATTCAATCCGTTCCCAAATTCACATTTTCCTCTTTAGGCTTTATTCTTATCTCTTTAACTCAATTACAATGCTCAATGCATGCCTAAGAGTACTTAGAAGTGAAAAAGAATAGAAAACAAAACACATAATGCATTTTCAAAATTTCAGAAATAGGGTCCCCGCTCAAGCGTGGACTTCCCCGCTCGAGCAGACCCTTGAGGCCTGCAAAAGTACTGGATAGGTGAAAATTATGCTCGTGCGGAAGGCCTCTCTACATGGCTTCCCGCTCGAGCGTGAACTTTCCCGCTCGAGCGGACACCATGTCTACAAAAAGTACTGGATGTATCATTTTTACGCTCGAGCGTGAACTTGTATGCTCGATCGGAAGTTCATTCCACATAGCTCCCTACTCGAGCGTGAACTTCCCCGCTCGAGTGGACATCATGGTTTGCAGAAAATATTGGGAGCACTAAATTCACGCTCGAGCAACGGTTTCCCCGCTCGAGCAGACATCAAATTTCTGGGTTTTCCCAGATTGTGTTCTTGAGCTCAAATTCGACATTTCAACCATATTTCTTGCATATTATGGCTCCAATTTCACATATACTTGTACTAACATGATATAAACACCAAAACACATCATCATGGAGCTCAATTTCTTGTATTACCTACATGCATGTCTCAAATTAATCCAAATTCATCACCAACACATCAAATTCAAACATGCAAAGCTTACACTTTCATGATCCATTCTTGCATGTGAGAAATACACATTATTCACAACTTATTTGGTGAAGAAATGGTCATACACATGGATTTCAATCAAACTTCAACATAGATTACACAAATTAAGCTCAAACATGGAAATCCATAGCAACTCTCTATATGCATGTGTTCTATGACTTCAAATTCAATAAAATCAACTCAATTTCCTCCATTAATCAAACTTGAATTTACAAATTCCAAACAAAACTCATGAGATACTCACCTAGGAGCCTTGATTCTCACAATCTATAACAATTTCTTGGGAAATCTTCAAGGTTTCCAAGCCTTGAGCCAAAATTGCACAATTTCTCTCCCTTTCTCTCTCTCTATGACCGGCCCTCTCTCTCTCACACAATTGTATAACTCAGATTTTTGAGTTCAAAAGAATTAAAGGAGAGTGTAGTGCCTTCATACAACAAGCCCCACTAATTCAATTTAATAATAATAAATAATTGGGCATTAATTCCATAATTTAATCTGTTTAATCCGACCCGAATCAATTTTTCAATTAAACTTCACCGTAGGCTCTAAAAATCATACCAATCACAATGGCGTAATCAATTTTGGTTTCGGTGGCCGGTAAGGCCTTCACTTTAATTTCCAAAGCAGATAATCAAACAGATATTCCTACGGTGAATAGATAGAAATTCAAAACCGCATATATTCACATAATGGCACACAAAATCATATTAAACACATAATCATACTCAAATTAAGGACCAATTAGCATACTACGGAACAGGGGTATCACAGTTGTATAGTGTTGACATTAAGTTGATGGAAGATGAAGTTTAGATCAATGCCAAGCTTGTCATATGGCGTCTAGGCAAACACTTCAATGTTAGAGATCAAGAATTCCATGATCTCTATTCTCTTAGTGTTGGACAAAGATGAGCCTATCAAAAAGGACTTCTCTGGGACTCTTTTGTCTATTCTCACCTCCACCAGATCTTCCACTGCCTTCTATTTGGCTACTTTGCCGACCTCCACAAATAACTCGTTGCTTTCTGGCTCCTCTACCATCTATACGAACCTTTTGGCAGCTCGATTGCTGTTCACAGTCACAAAGCATTGCTTGGACATGATTTGGTCTCCCAAGATTTCTTCAATTACTCCAGCTTCGTTAGGGAATCGCATCACCTAATGGTAGGTTGATGCTACCGCTTGTATGGCGTACAACCATACTCTCTCCAAAATAATGTTGCAGGTGGGAGGGACTTTCAACACCCAAAATTCCACTTGCTTCGTCATCGTCTCAGCTTTGACTGGCAAAATTATCTTGCTAACCAACCATTCTGGCATTGAGTTGAAACCAACCAAGGGAGATGTCGCGGGTGCTAAGTCTTTGTTCTCCAATTTTAATAGCTTGAAGGTCTAATAGTACATTATCTCACACGATTTCCCCTGGTCTATCAAGATTCGCTTGATATCAAAGTTCTTAACGCATAGAGTTATCACTAGTGCATCGTTGTGAGGGTTTTTCAACCTTAGTAAGTCCCTATCACAAAAAGTGATGACGTTCTCTGCTCCCACCTTCCCTTTTTTCATGGTTGGGTGTACACTTAGTACCTCCCTTATATGTTTCGCCTTCTTGATCATCCCCCTAAGCTCGCAGACTCACTTAGGGTCAATGATCCCCTGTATTATGTTGATCATGCCTTGAGGAGGTCCTCTAACTGGCATCCCGTCTCGCCCGTTACGGTCCTAGGGGGCTGGCTGAGCTCCCCCTTCAATATATTGGTCCAAGTGGCCCACAACCACTAACTCTTCCAGATGGTGTCTTAGTGGCGTGCAATTTTCAGTTCGGTGCCCCATCTCATCATGGGAGGTGCACCTATATCTATCGTCATAGCCCCTTTGTGCTTTTTCCAACTTGGTTGGCTGCCAAATGAAGGGTTCATCTTGTATCTCGCTAAGAATCCGATAGATAGGTTTCTTAAACACTGTGGTGATGGTAGTGCGAACTCTACCCCTCCTTGTCTTGGGTTCCTCACCGTTTGGCCGTCCGCCGCGTTAACTTTTGCCATAGGCTTCTTGTCCGACATCACTGTTGTGCCGGACTTTACCTTAGCGCGAGCGTCATCTTCCTCTACCATGATATGCTGGTGCACTCTCTCCATCAGGGCTCCCATCATGAGGGGTGGCGTCATCGTCATTGAATCCCTCAATTTGTGGCCCACTGATAAACCCTGTTTGTACTGTGCAATAGCTAAGTTGGTGGGGCAATAGCCTATCTGATTAAAGGTCTCCCAGTATCTGTTGTTCTAGGCCTTCAACGATTTTTTTTCTCCTGTGTTAATGGTGAGCAATTGGTCTATCTCAACGGGGGTCTTGGTGTTTGTCTTAAACCTGGTGACAAACGCCTTTGCCAGTTGTGCCCATAAAGCGATGCTACCTTCTGGTAGCCTCTTAAACCAAGTCAAGCCCAGGTCACCCAAGCTTGATGGAAACAAGATACGCATTAGAGCCTCGTTCTGTTGATGTATGGCCATAACTTGGCAAAAGTGGCTCAGGTGCATGTAAGGGTCTGACTTCCCCTCATAGGTTGTGAAGTTAGGCTAGTTGATGCCCAAGGGTAATGGTGCGTTCTCTGTCACCAGAACGAACGACGAACTTTACAAACTTGCTAACGCTTTGTCTGCTAGTTTGAAAGCAAGGCGCGACATTGGAATTCTAACCTCGACACTTCCATGTGTTCTAGAAGCTAGCCACTACAAAGCAAAGACCTTTGGGGGTCACGTGCCTGGGTGTCTTCTTTCCTTCAAGCCCTTTCTTCTAGCACGGTTTGCAGGTCTATCAACCTAGGCAACTTAGTGTGCTGAAAAGTGGTTTGATGTGTATGTGAAGGTTGATAACTACTTCCTTCTATGTAAGACCTTTTAGTCCTCGTTCTCTCAAACCTGGAGTAACGAGTCTGGGAAGTTCTTGATTATGTGTCGCCTGTTCTGAGGCTTCTGCTTTCAGATTGTAAAGGTGTGACTCACCTGTCGTGATCTCCTAAGTGGTGAGAACGCGTTCTCCCTTTGCAGATTTCCTCCCTTACCATGCCTTTTCCTTTCATCTAGCGTTTCATGGTCTCCATGTCTGCTGCCATGCTCCTTATCAACTCGTATTGCTCTTTTACGCAATCCTCCAGCACTTGAGAATTCATCATTCGCCTCTGTCCAGTTGGGTTTTGAGAGCGACGAGGACTTGAGGTCTAAGTCCGCCATGGGTAGGACAAAAAGCAAATCCTCGCACCTCCTATCCCCTTCAGAAGTTTGTCCATTGACAGTAAACTGAGGCAAGTCTTCATTGTGCACCATTAAAATCAGTTGAAAGAAAACTTAATCAAAAGGTCTGTTCTCTGTGAAAGTTCCCACAGACGGCGCTAATTGTACGAGTATGAAATAATATTCTCGTATAATCCTGTTGACCAAGTTTGCACTCCTCCAAACGTTGTTGTTTTGCTACCTGAAAACACAAGTGAGCTAGTCGGCGGGTGCGTGCCAAAAACCCCTAAGTCAACAAGTAGACAATAGACAATAAGCTCTATGTATTCGTGAGTAAGAATTGCAATATCTGTCCATAGGTTCTATCATGAGCCTTTATAGATTCTGCTGGCACAATCCTAGTAAGACTCTAACTCTCCTTAGCAGAGTTCTCCGAGAATCGCACTGCTAAAGAATAATGCCTATCGTTAGAACACCCTTCTCACTGCCAACTGTAGACGTCCCCGAACGTCCTGGGAGGAAAATCCCGTTCTGTTCATTTGGGCTCACTACAGTTCAGGACTCAAATGTCACGGTTCTTAATCTGATCTCACAATGTGCAATGTGAGATTGATAAATCACCAAAGAGTCCAAATCCGGCAAATCGTTTTTGAAAAAAATAGATTTTTAGAAAGAAGTGCCAAACATGGACTGCTTTGCCAGATACAGAGTCGCCACCTAAATATTTTATTTTGGGAGAATTTAGGAAACCTTGACTCATTGCCTAAGGCCACGTGTCCGTCATCACCAAAGTTGCCTCGGCTCGGGAACTTGGGTACGATTGGGGAAGGTCAGCTATGAGCACCCCCGCTCGCCCGATCAAAGATCGGCCACTACTAAACATGATATCTTGTTTTTGAAAACACATGTGTTCTTATTCCGGTTAATTAGCTAGAATTACTATGTGATGCGCACAACACAAAAGTATAGACTAGATTGCCTAATTTGGAACAAAGCATCGCATATCCGTTGTTTGGAATTGATTTGAGGTTTGCTACTCGCAAGTAGGCTAAAATTCAGATTTCAATGAATTATTCCAGTTTAAACAATCCAACCTTCATCCACAGGCATTCAGGTAGTGAATCAACTAAGCGGTTAGCCTCATGGCAAGCATGCTTTCATGTTAACATTCACAGTCACGCGAGATGCTAAAGCATAAACACTCACCTAGTACTCCAAGCCAAAACAAGGAACATGTTAGTAACCAAATGTATGATCCAAGTCCATATTAAGATGGCTAATGCATCGCAGGCAAAATGCAGCTAGAATAGGCTCGGCTAATCTATGGATGGCATGTGAAATGCAACAGATAACATGTATTCATGTTAGATTTGAAATACTATGCAATTAGTATGATGCGCCGAGCCCGGTGCATGAAATACGAATGAATGGATGCATGCATGCATAGCATAAGGATGCTAATTGAAATATGCCCTAATACTAACCATCGTAAGCTGTTAAATAAAAGAGAGAAAGAAGTGGGGGTTGGAAGACATGCATCACACGCACGCTTATTACACAATTCGCCTTCTCTCGGAGGGACCAAAAGAATAATACAAATTTAACTAACTAACAAGCTAATTAAATAGTTACAGACCACTTAACTAGTTAAGCAAATTAACTAAGCTAATAAAGCGGTAAACAGCCTCGGGAAGAGGGTCCAATGCATTCGTGCTCGGCTCTGCTCGGAAATCCACCATCATGCACAAGCTGCCTCTGTTTTCACTGTTTTATGCCTCTGAAAATTGCACAAGTCCCAAGGATGCTTCAGCATCACTCCCTAATCACTGTGGAAGGTCACCGACCAAGAAGAATGGTCACCGGCCACGGTAAAGTGGTCATCGACCATCTATGATGCTCTTGGGCATCCATTATTGGTCGATCGGCACTGAAAATGGTCGGTCGACCATATCTTCCTGCAGAACCCTATTTTGACAGTAGCAGAGGACAGACAAGGCATGGCAATGCATCTTAAAGCAAATGTTTGCACAACCAACCTCCCCATCATGTTATGAACTCAAGGGAGTTTGGTCCTCGACCCTCGGACCACCAATCACGCATTTCAATGCATGATGGTCCAAGAGGCCAAAGTGTGCAATTTCAATGTCAAATGGAATGCACACAAAACACATAAAGGACCCAACCTCTATCATGCTTGATCAAGAGGCAAGGCATGCATGATATGCACAATGTTATGCATCCTAAGCATGCAAGCTAAGTATGCAACATGAACATGCAAACAAGCAATGTGTACTAGGCACACAACCTAAGCAAACAAGCATGCAAGGCATGTAACAACAATGCTAATGACAAACATGCAACAACATGTGAAGGGGACTTAGCATGGAAACATGTAAAGCAACATAACGAAGAAAATGCATGCCAAATGCAAAGTGATTCAAGCATGCAACAACAGGCGATAGGCCAAACATGCGACAACACGCAAGGCGAGCATGCAACAACATGCAAATGATGGACTTACACCAAGATGGACAGCTCTCTACTAGGTCCAAAACAGTGGCCAATATGCCAAGGAAATGAAGGCAAATGCACATACAAACATGCATGCAAACATGGTCCAATACCTAAGCGTAAAGAGGCAACTTTTAAGCACACTTAAAAGGAACAAACATGGACAAATGACATACATTGTAAGCTCTGAAATTATGTTAGAAAAGGTACCAGACCAACTAAACAAATCAAGCAAAGCATGCAACAAGGTCCAAGGCTCAAGGCTAGCCAAGGAGCTCAAGCCATGACCATACCAACCAAGCCTCAAAGGGCCAAAGGGACTCAAAATAGTCCCAAGGCTAACCAAAACAAGGCCAAAGACACACTTAGATGGCATCCCAAATGCCTAAACATGATGGCATACACAATGGCACAAACACGGAGCATGAAACACAAACTCTTTAAGACATTAAAAAAGCATCAATTGTGAGTAAACAAGCATGCCATGTGGACTGAAATGACATGGTAAGTGACTCCAAGTCACTGAAATAATGCAAGTAAAGCATGCTAGAGGTTCCAATACTCAAAGCCTACAAGCTAGATTGCATGGTAGCTATACAAAGCAAGTCATGGATGACCCAAACAACCAAAATCAGACCTTAAGCATACTAAAACATGCATAAAAGCTTTACAAAGCTAAGCCAAAATCATGCTAGAAAGTCATGGTACATCATGATGCATGTTAAGGCAATTTCATGGCATTACAAGACAAGTATGCAAAGCATGCATGGTGTGTCTAAACCAACTTAAAATAGTGCTATATCATGGAAAAACAAGCACAAATACCGGCTGAAATGAAGCTAAAGCAAGCTAGGCATACAAATTACAACACAAGCCATTTGTGCAAGCATCAAAGGCAACATGGAGAGGGGATGACCCTCTCCCATTTAGGACCTCAAAACCACCTCTCCACCACTGAAAATCCTCGGGATTTCAGTGGTAGAGAGGTCATGCAAAGCTCAAAATAATGGCCAAAAGGTATGGCCTTAAACAAGGCCTAACAAGGCCTTGGAGGGGGGAGACAACCCCAAACCTCAAAGTGACCTTAAACAAAGTTCAAAAGCAACTAAAAACAGAACTTTTATCAGTTATAGTCGAAGCTTAAAACAAAAAGAAAGATAGGCTAAGAGCCTGTGCAAAAACGGGAAATATAAAATAAAAGTGCTCACCCTTGAAGAACACTTCCAAGAGCACAAAACCAGCACCTCTCTCTGATCAAAACCACCCCAAAAACTTTAAAAACAACCTCTTGAGACCTCTATACCTCAAGGATGGTGTACCACTAGGTGCCTTAGTGCAAAAATATGAACAAAACACACTTTTGATCACCAAAACACACACAATATATATAGAGAGAGATATAGAGAGAGAGAGAGATATATGAACTCTAACCCTAAATTCCAGAACCTCTGAGAAGGGAGGAGGGCCTCCCCTTTTATAAAAATCCAATTTCTAAGGCTTCCAAAAGAAGCCAAACAAGAGGCAAATCCCTCCATACACGTGTATGGAGGGGGGAAATTGTGGATGCCAGCTATCACAGCTGGCATAAAATATCTGCCAAAAGCAGATGAACAGTGGTCGGCCAGCCAAAAATGACAAATTGTCCAAAACAATGGTCGGCCGACTATAAAGAGTGCCAACCGGCCATCACCAATGGCCGGTAGCAACAAAACAGGGCCGGTGGCTTCAAGGCATGGCCGGTGAGGTGTGGGGATGACCAACAAGCCATTCCCTGTCCTTAGAGGCAAAACAACAAGTGTTTGATGCAAAACCAAACACAAAACAAGCAAGTCGAGAGATCTTAAGGCAAGACGCGTAGCCGAGACCTCCGAGAACTCAAAACGAACACGAACATGGATGATCACCGAGTGTTCAAACGATGACGTCCATGTCTTAAGGACGGTCAAAAATGGGGTGTCTACAGTTGCCCCTCTTTGACAGAACTCAAAAGTCATAACAATGATGGGAGTGAGTATCAAAGCCTAAAGACAACCCATTTTTGACGAGGCCGAAGACTTAGACAAAGCATACAAGCTACAGGCAAAGGTATGCGCCCGAAGGCAGGGGCAAAATGCAAGAACAATGCACAAAGCCGAGCATAACTTATGATCATGCAAAGAAAGCTGTAACGAAGCAAATACATACAATAAATGCAATAGTTTTAAGCAAGCTAAAAACCAAACTACATTACAATGTAGAAAGGATGTAAGAGAATTATGTAATTCTCGCTATGTTTAACGCGGAGAATATAATACCTGTGCGGTTCGTCTGGTCGTGCTAGCTTCAAATGAACCGTACATACAATATCGTTCCTGTCCGGTTCGTCTGGTCGTGCCAGCCTCAAATGAACCGTACATATAATATCGTGCCTGAAAAAGAAAGAGAACTTAATAGGTACAATATCGTTAGATACATGCATAGCAATGCAAGTGAAAAGTGCGTGACAACGCAAGTAAGAGGGTGCATGACAATGCAAGTGGAAGGGGTGCATAATAACGCAACCCGGGTGTGTGTATAACAATGCGATTTGAAACAAGCATAACAATGCTACGAAGGCAAAAACACATATAAGTAAAGTACATGCGACAACGTGTACAATGTGTGAAGGTGAGGAAGAGTATACACATGTAAGTAAAGCACATGCGACAACATGTACAATGTGTAAGGCAATTGATAAGTATACACATGTAAGTAAAGCATGTGCGACAACGCATGCAATGTGTAAAGTAAGGAATAAAATGTACACATGTAAGTAAAACACGCGCAAAAACGCATGCAATGTGTATAACAGGAATGAAATGTACACATGTAAGTAAAGCACATACGACATCATGTACAATGTGTGAAAATGAAGGAACTTGAACACATATAAGTAAAGCATAACGCGACAACGTATGCAATGTGTATAGGAACTTGAACACATATAAGTAAAGCATAACGCGACAATGCATGCAATGTGTATAGAAACTTGAACACATATAAGTAAAGCATAGCGCGACAACGCATGCAATGTGTATAGAAACTTGAACACATATAAGTAAAGCATAACCCGACAACGCATGCAATGTGTATGCGGAAGGATACAAGGCAATTCAACCTAAGAATGCTAAACAACGCGGGTGAACGGGAGGATGCAAGACAATGCAACCTAAGAATGCAAAACAACGCGGGTGAACGGGAGGATGCAAGACAATGCAACCTAAGAATGCGAAACAACGCAGGTGGACGGGAGGATACAAGACAATGCAACCTAAGAATGCAAAACAACGCGGGTGGATGGGAGGATGCAAGACAATGCAACCTAAGAATGCGAAACAACGCAGGTGGACGGGAGGATGCAAAACAATGCATGTGAGGAGATATTCCTGACAATGCGTGTAATTTGAGATGCACGACAATGCGAAATGAGACACGCATGACAATGCATGAATGAGAATGCATGAACTGAAATGTAGATGAAAGATGCATGACAATGCGTGTGATTGAAGTGTATGACAATGCATGACTTATTGAAATGCATGACAATGCATACTATCGGAATGCACGACAATGCAAATGAATTCAAAATGCGTGACAACGCACGTCTCTTGAAATGCATGACAATGTAAATGACCTTAAATGCGTGACAACACACGTCTTTTGAAATGCATGACAATGCAAATGAACTTGAATGCGCTACAATGCCCGTCTTTTGAAATTCATGACAATGCAAATGAGCAGTGCATATCAATGCAAGTTGTGCCCGTTACAACGCGTGTAGACATACATAACAATGCAAGGGATGATGTATGCTACAACATATGCAAACACGCATAACAATGCAAGAGATGGTGTGCGCTACAACGCATGCAGACATGCATAACAATACAACGTATTTGAAGTAGTTTCCGAACATTTGCAAGATACAAAAAGGATAAGAAAATGATACACCTTGCACGTATTTGACTGCTACGCACAGAAGACATGGCACAGAGACCGGTTAAGCTTCAAAATGCAGTTCCTTGCACTATCTTGAGCAAAGAAGGTCCCAAACCACATAAATGACCCAAACAAGGGTGTAAGAGATTCGCCGGCCACCGGAGGAGGTGACCGGCCATTCACTGGCTGCAGAACAAGGCCATCGGCCAAATATTTGGCCGACCGGCCAATAATGTGGCCGACCGGCCAAAAATGCCTGTATCGGGGTAGTTTTGTCAATTCGCTACGGGTCTTTAAATATAGGGCTCAAACCCTTATTTCTTCACTTGTCTCTTGGTCAAAAATCTCTACCCTCTCTCTCTACGTTATTTTCCAACCTTCGATCCACCATTTTTCTCGATTTTTGAGCCCGTTTCGTCATTCGATTCGCGAATACCTTCACGTTTCGCACATTTTGAACCGAACAAAATTTGTTTTCGGTGTCTCTTTCTCGATTTCCACCACTCGGGGTTTGTTTCCCTCGAGTTTACCTTGATTCTCGTGCCTTTTTCGACCTTTCCGCCCATTTTTCACCCTCTTGGGGTTGACTTTTCAGTTGACTTTTCATATTCTCATCCGGTTTTCGCACTTTCGGCCATTTTTGCACTCTCTTCGAGATGGAAGATGACATACCAGAGGGTGGGGTTCCCCCGGAGATGGACGTGGATCCCGAGGCCGAGCTCTTGGCTCCTCACATCCGGCCATTCGACCCGGCGGCTTACAGGCCGGCTATACACGTGTTGCCTCTCGATGGACTTCGCCAGTTCAGGAGTTTTGCCAGGGGCATGCCACCAGAGCTTCTACTACGCGAGCCAGAGTCACATCTGTCTTACGGCGCTTCCGAGGTATACTCTTCCCCATTTCATTTTCCGCAATGTAGAACACAACTGCAATAGTCGATCTTGTTCTTTAATTGCTTAGCCCGGATACACCGATATACCACATGTTGTAGTTTACTGCGAGCATACCTATACTCGGTATTTGTTTGAATCTGAACACGTGCACACACACTGCACTGATACATCATATGCTGTAGTTCACTGTGAGCACACCGGCACCGCTATCTATTTGAATCTGAACACGCGCATACACGCTGTATTTTCATTGAACCACTCAAACACACTGATACATCACATGTTGTAGTTCACTGCGAGCACACCCGCACCCGATACCTGTTTGAATCTGAACACGTGTACACACGCTGTATTTTCATCAATTTTGAGTGCATTCAACACTATATTTGTAACACTGCTTCGCAAATGTTTGTTTTGACCACAGGGGGATTCCCATGCCTTCCGGGGGTATGGGAACGTCATGGCCCGGGGGTGGTACATGGAGCTTCCTGAGGCGGTTCGCCGTATCGTTGACCAGGCCGGCTTCGGCACTTTCTGTATGGGGGTCTCCCGCCTTACTGTGAGTAGGCCTCTACTTGCTGCTCTGGTGGAGAGGTGGTGGGACACCACCGACTCTTTCCACCTTTCCGCCACCGGGGAGATGACGATGACTCCCTTCGACTTCTTCATGCTTACAGGCATCGGAGTGGGAGGTGATCCGATCCCCTTCGATACAGATATGGACGAGTGGGAGGCCGCTCAGATGTACCTGCTCGGCGACCTACCGCCTCTTGCTCATCCAGGATTTGTACGATACTCGTGTTCGAGGACCACTTCAGGATCCAGACGCCCACTACTCAGGATGAGGAGGAGCAGTACACTCGCGGCTTTCTGATGTTCCTGCTGGGGACCACTCTCTTCGCCGACCGGGCGAACACCGTGCCCCTTTGCCTGCTGAGTGCACTGGTTGACATGACCAGGATTCGCGACTATGACTGGGATGGTGCAGGCTTGGCCACACTCTACGGCTATATGAGTTCATCCTCCCGCCTCAGCGGACAGCTGCTCGGAGGCTACTGGCGGGCTTGGGAGGTACGTCTTCTTCTTCTATTTTACATTTTTGCTTTACATTCTCTGTACTCTATATACTGTACACACTGCGGTCTTCGTTGTACTGGTCATATACTGCACCCACGGCACACATATAATCTGCTTTACACACTGCACACATTGCACAACACACTTCATATACTGCACAATCTGCTGCCAACTGACTGTACACTGCACATACTACGAACACGCAATCTGCTTTACACTGACTATATACTGCATGGACTGTACACTCTGCACAATGCACTGCTCAATGCATGGTTCTGCGCCTTCTGCTTTATTCTGCATTCTGCTTTATCTGATAAGCATACTGATATATGTTCTGTCACACTGTAGTTGTGGGTATACGCCTATTTCCCGAGGCTTGCCCTAGTACCAGAGGAGGAGATGCATCCCATGATCCCATTCTCTCACTGCTTTGACGTGAGGTGCGAGCGGAGGCCCCAGGAGTCTTTCATATTCTTCCGCCACTATTTCGATACCATCACCGCGGCAGAGGTATGTCGAACATTACAATTCATTTAAGCTTCGCTTTGCATTGCATTTTCGATAGTAGTAGATAACAAACTGTATTTTGTTTGCAGATCACCTGGCAGCCGTGGGCCTCATTGCCCATCGCAGTACGGGAGCGGTATGAGGGCGCTCAGGAGACCTCCCGGTTCAGGATTTTGCTAGAGGGCCTAGTCTGTCAGGCCTAGTACCTGGGCGAGCGCTTCTTACGGCAGACCTTAGGCGTGCCAGAGCAGACAGTTCCAGAGCTACCTCCTACGACCATGAGGCAGAAAAAAATATACACCCCACAAGAGATGGCCGTTTGTACGATCAGTTGGGACTCGGAGGGCTTTAGAGGCGAGGGCGACTATGCAGAGTATGTCCAGACCTATATCATGAGGTCTCTGGGTAGTGCTCACCGAGCTAAGCGGGAGAGGCCTGCGGTGCCAGCGGCAGGAGCATGAGCACCGAGGATGGCTCGGGCCCGTGGTAGGAGTGGGCCCCGGAGAGGGCAGAGAGCTGGATGGCCAGCGCTGCCTACGATGATGACATGCAGAGGGCAGGGTGGGGAGACTTATCAGATCCCCATCGCTCCCCCTCCGGCTGATCACGAGTTAGTCGGGTTCTACAACTTGCCCCGGTACGTACTACTGCATTTTGTATTCTGTACCGTCATTTCATTTCATTCCGTTTGATATTCCGCAGAATACTAATGCACACTTTTGCAGGCTTCCTCCGAGTATACTCGCCAGTCCCTGGAGTTGACCGCCTCCGTGATGGGGATGCTACAGCGTAGCCTCGACCTGCTGGCCATTTACAGTATCCTGGTAAGTTCTGTCAACCACAGTCTTTCAAACACAGTCTCAAACTCTGCATAAACTGTTTCACATAATCTGATGCATCGCACCGCCAACATAGCACTTGATACACAGCACTCATGGCATTGGTATGCTGTAATCATACGCTGCTCACAGCATTGCTCACGTCGTTTATATACTGCACTCAGTCGCTGCATTCTGTACTGATACCCTGTTCACAGCATTCATACACTGTACCCAGTCACTGCATTCTGCACTAATACCCTGTTCACAGTATTCATACACTGTACTCAGTCACTGTACTTGATATTCATACCCTCCTTTTGCGTAGCATACTAATGCGTTTGTCATTTCTGCTTTTCAGCCCCCATTCCAGATGTCGGTTGCAGGGGGTGCTCTAGCAGGACCATCTGCATCTACCTGAGGAGGAGGGAGAGCAGGGTGAGGGACCACAGTACACCCCCGCACCAAGGCGGGGCGCACTCATGTTGGGAGCAGCTCACAGGCACCGATTCCGGACGATGATGAGTCTAAGACAGAGGCAGAGGCAGAGTCATCGGAAGATGAGGCCGGAGATGATTCGGGCTCGGGCTCAGATGGTAGAGTCAGCGATGATGCTTTTGGACCTTCGTCCAGGAAGATGACGAGGACAGACTCTCATGCTTGAGGCCAGTTGATCTAGACTTTTGCTACTTTTCTTTTTTTCTTTTCTTTTTGCTGGTAGATTGAGCGCATTGTACTGCCGCAGGCAGGTTTTGTTTTCTTCAAAACTATGTACTTGCAAAGATGATGGAATGAAACAAACTTTTTGCTAAAAAAGTGTTGCATTTGTACATCGCATCGCATCGCATCATATTACATAACAATGTAATTGAATTGGAAATTGAACATGCATGTACTGCCGGGTCAGGTAGACCAACGTAACAAATTAACTTAATAAGCAAAAATGAGACCTTAACAAGTTTACAACTCGATAAGCAGAGAGCAACAACTCGATAAGCAAATGAGCGACAACTCGATAAGCGAATGAGCGACAACTCGATAAGCTAAATGAGCAACAACTCGATAAGCAAATTGAAGTAATTCAGGTGTGACTTTGCAAAATCAACACCGGAAGACACTAGAAATGGAACTAATCACAAGTTCTCAATATGTTCAACATATAGAGTGTTCGTTTCGAACACACCGTTCGCAACACAGTACTCTGTTCATTTTGGTCATACGGCCCATGCAGGATACTGCTAATTTTGAATACACAACCCATTCTGAATATTGCTCATTCCGAACTCACAGCCCATAACACAGCATTCGGTTTATTCACCGTACAGCTAATTCTGAACAAACGGTTCGATCCGAATAGACGGGATGCAAAGATGGGGTTGGCAGAAGTTGAAACATACTCAGATGCTCCATATGTGGAAGAACAAATGTGGAGAATGGCACTGCACTCTAAGCACAAAGCGATTCATTTTGAAAATCGAGAAATGAGTTCTCAATCGGGTATTGAGCCAATGACTGAACACAGCGAAAAAAAGACTCAACAACAGAAAACAAAAGGGATACAACCTAAAGACAAACACAGGCACTTGAAACGACTTAAGACAAGAATCGAGACAAACAAAAGACACGACACTCGGACGTGTTACAAAAGCGAGAGGCCAGTTTCTCCGGGTATTGTTTCCCATCCTTTCTCATTTGTGATTCTCACATCACTCTGCCACTCAATCTCTGTTTTTCTCTGAAAAAGCCTATTTCCTCACTTTTTCTCTCAGGGCACATCTCTCTATTCTTCAATCTCTCATTTTTTTTCATCCCTCCCCTGGGTGGTTGATGAGTAAACAAGAAGTTGTGGGTTCACGCCCAACATTATTAGCCTGTGGCTATTTCCTCCGGTGACATTTAATCGATGCCCCTGGATGGAATAACTTGATCCACTCGAGTTCACTTGGCTTGATACCTCGTTGCTTGAAGGGTATGAGAGTTTTCGACCCTTTGTTGTTAACTTCAGTTGTGTGCCTTTCTGGAAGGTAAAGTGCCGCATGGATAACGGGAAAAAGACAGGAAGCCTGACTCGACTGTGCCCCTAGTTCATCATTTTGACCATATTTTTTGGTTTTCTACTAAAACAATTTTGATCAATATGAGAGTTAGATTAACACACTTGTTCGATTTTCTGATTTAAAATCATGCAAGTTAGGCTATAAGCACTAAAAATTTTCCTTTTTTGGGTCCAAGAAATGGTCCAGTTTTGGAAAAATGGAATAATTTTCGAGAGAATTAGTCAACCTCAGTAAAAATTCTCAAAAACTATTTTCACAAACAGCCACTGCTCAATGAGCACAGAACTTTCTCTTGAGATGCACAACCTCAGATCGGAAGGAAAACTGCCCCTTGTCTGAAGGACATTGCATGGCAATGGAAAGTTGCCCCTTGTTTGAATGGCACCGCAGCGCATTGAATGGCAACGGAAAGTTGCCCCTTGTTTGAATGGCACCATAGTGCATTGTAGTCAGTCCTCAGAGTGACGAACATAACCAAACTCTTGGATACAGATAAGGCAAAGATGATCAAAAATATTACATTGACATAATCAATTTGAAAGTGTTTGTGGCTGGACTTCAGGATGAAGTTGCCTATGTTTCCCAAACATGGGAATCAAGCCTTACGTAGTTCCGGTTTAAGGTACACTCAGGTATTTAACCTCTCCTTTTGCGCTCTAACTTTTGCCAAGGCCGCCCTTCCAGGTTTTCAACCTTGCGAGCTATGTTTTTCTTTTCTTTCCATTTTTTTCTTTTCTGAATTTTTTTTCCATTTTCTTTTTTTCTTCATTTCTTTTCAATTTCTTCATTTTCTTCTTTTCTTCTTTTCTTCTTTTTTTTTTCTTTTTTGCTTGCTCTAACTTTTGCCTGGGTCGCCCTTCCGAGTTTTCGGCCCAGCGAGTCTCTCAAGGGTAAAAGTGTAGCTTTGTCAATGTCAAATGGTTTTGAGATCCTGAAGTCATCTGAATCCAGGAGAATGGCTACTGTTCGCTGATGATGTAGAAGTTCATCCAATGGAGGGTGAATTTGCCCCTAGTGTTGTGGATAGGAACTTGGTTGTCCTTCAGCAATACTTTCTTCTTTCCCCCTTCTGGGATTTGGTATTCTTGCCAGTCTTCCCTAGTTTGCAGAAAAGACTCATCTTTGACTCTTCGAGCGCATCTGACATTTTTGCCCCTAGTTCGAGGGGTGCATCTGATCTAGCTTTGCAAGCTTCTTTTAACGACATCTGATCTTCATGATCTGACTTCCCTGCCCCTAGTTCGAGGGCTGCTTCGAATCTGGCCACACAGGCCTCACATTATGGTTGACCTTTGAACTTTCTGAGTTTGAGTTCGAGGTTTGAAAGCAAGGGGTCGAGTCTCGAGGCTGAGAGTGATCCTAAGCTACACAATCTCAAGAGCGATCCACACAGGTCTTCGCAAGACAATGCAAAACATTTTGTTTGAAATCTTTTAAGAAAGCGACTAATCGCTCGCGCGGAAGACGATGTAGAACCAATCTAGATCAAGCTAGGATCCTTCTCAGTACTCACACTAACAAGCATGATTTCATTCATTAAGGGCTTAGCACGCCTCTCTTTCTCTCATATGATCAAATTTTGCAAAACCCGAGGAATTCCTTCCTCTTCGTTCTCATCACAATGTTCAAAAAGTTTTGAAAAACTCAGGTCAATATAATGATTTCAAAGCATAGAAAAGGCACAGTTTTTAGTCAAATACTACCATCTCATTTAGAACTTCAGGCACAACAGGCTCAAAGTAGAAATAAGCACGAAGTATGAAAACCACTGCTGCTTCATTCAGATCTTCTGGTGTAACGGGCTCCATAGCAGAAACAGACTCAAAAAGAAAGCAAAGAGACAAACACAAAACAAAATAGTGACATCCGAGGTAACATCCCCGGAATCACCCGACTCTAACAAAACAGAACTGACTCGATACAACAAGACAGACCTAACTGACTTAGTATGAAAAGGCTGATTCTTGGCCTGTTTGGTAGAGTTGTGGGAAAGAGCTTATGCCTTAACAGCTTATAGCTTATAACTATGAAAATAAGCTGATTTCTGACTTATAAATTAAGCATCTCCTGCCCTATTCAAAAAATAAGATGATTTCTGACTTACAAAAAGCTATAAGTTGCATTGTTAAGCTAAACCAAACACATCAAAATAGCTTAAATTAAGCTGAAAGCTGAAATAAGTAGCTTTTAAGCTACACCAAACAGGCACTCTATACAACGGGACAGACTCAACAGGACTGACTCAATACAACAAGACAGACACAATACCCAAGTCAGAAAGTAGAATAAACAGCATTCACAAATGCTCAAAATAGTGCAGGTCATCCATCACATTTGGAGTAAACTAAGCACCGACAGCAAGTGATTCATCCCCTGATCAGATAACAACATAGGTCCAGAGTACCCGAGGGATATCAGACCCTTCTGGAGCTATGGTTCCAAGACTACTTAGCAAGAGAGAAAACAGACAGCACCTCAGCCTGATTTCACCAGAACTATCATGAGCGAAGCTGAATGACTGCGCTCCCTACAGAATTGTGTCCAAAATTCTGCCCTGTAAACTGATACCCTCAAGTAAAACTGATTCTTCCAAATACTGATGCCCGCAGGCCTGATACCCAGACTTGCAAACTGATACATGCATTCCCTGTAGAGACATACTCTAAAAGCACATAACAAGCAAATGAGAGCCAAAACACCCCTATGTTGGGGGTAGGGTTTCCCTGTCCTATTTTGTCAAGAGCTAGGATTTCACTACGCACGCAGTGGTTTCAAACAACCTATAATCGGGTAAGCAACCTGTCCTAGTTTGGAATGGTCACTATGTATTCCAAATATGCACTAGGTCGAATGGTCAAAAGGGTGCCCCGGTGAAAATCGGGGTTTGTGTTCCCATCGTGGCAGAGCCCGCAATCGGTCAGCCTTATGGCACCCTTCTCGAAGTGAGCCTCCGGCAAACGTTCAGGAATAGCATATGGCAAACACGGTGTCCTAGGCGCACCAATGCAAATGCAATGCATAGAAACACGTAAGTGTGAACAAAACAAGATATCATGAGTTCGAGTCAAGTTCTCTAACTCCCCAACAGAGTCGCCAGAAACTGTAGACATCCCCGAACGTCCCGGGAGGGAAATCCCGTTCTGTTCATTTGGGCTCACTACAGTTCAGGACTCAAATGTCACGGTTCTTAATCTGATCTCACAATGTGCAATGTGAGATTGATAAATCACCGAAGAGTCCAAATCCGGCAAATCGTTTTTGAAAAAAATAGATTTTTAGAAAGAAGCGCCAAACATGGACTGCTTCGCCAGATACAGAGTCGCCACCTAAATATTTTATTTTAGGGAAATTTAGGAAAACCTGACTCGTTGCCTAAGGCCACGTGTCCGTCATCACCAAAATTGCCTCGGCTCGGGAACTTGGGTACGATTGGGAAAGGTCAGCTATGAGCACCCCTGCTCGCCCGATCAAAGATCAGCCACTACTAAACATGATATCTTGTTTTTGAAAACACATGTGTTCTTATTCCGGTTAATTAGCTAGAATTACTATGTGATGCGCATAACACAAAAGTATAGACTAGATTGCCTAATTTGGAACAAAGCATCGCATATCCGTTGTTTGGAAATGATTTGAGGTTTGGTACTTGCAAGTAGGCTAAAATTCAGATTTCAATTAATTATTCCAGTTCAAACAATCCAACCTTCATCCACAGGCATTCATGCAGTGAATCAACTAAGCGGTTAGCCTCATGGCAAGCAGGCTTTCATGTTAACATTCACAGTCACGCGAGATGCTAAAGCATAAACACTCACCTAGTACACCAAGCCAAAATAAGGAACATGTTAGTAACCAAATGTATGATCCAAGTCCATGTTAAGATGGCTAATGCATCGCAGGCAAAATGCAACTAGAATAGGCTCGGCTAATCTATGGATGGCATGTGAAATGCAACAGATAACATGTATTCAAGTTAGATTTGAAATACTATGCAATTAGTATGATGCGCCGAGCCCGGTGCATGCAATACGAATGAATGGATGCACGCATGCATAGCATAAGGATGCTAATTGAAATATGTCCTAATACTAACCATCGTAAGTGGTTAAATAAAAAGGAGAAAGAAGTGGGGGTTGGAAGACATGCATTACACACACGCACGCTTATTACACAATTCGCCCTCTCTCGGAGGGACCAAAAGAATAATACAAATTTAACTAACTAACAAGCTAATTAAATAGTTACAAACCACTTAACTACTTAAGAAAATTAACTAAGCTAATAAAGGGATAAAACAGCCTCGGGAAGAGGGTCCAATGCATTCGTGCTCGGCTCCGCTCGGAAATCCACCACCATGCACAAGCTACCTCTGTTTTCACTGTTTTATGCCTCTGAAAATTGCACAAGTCCCAAGGATGCTTCAGCATCACTCCCTAATCACTGTGGAAGGTCATCGACCAAGAGAAATGGTCACCGGCCATGGTAAAGTGGTCATCGACCATCTATGATGCTCTCGGCCATCCATTATTGGTCGATCGGCACTGAAAATGGTCGGTTGACCATATCTTCCTGTAGAACCCTGTTTTGACAATAGCAGAGGACAGACAAGGCATGGCAATGCATCTTAAAGCAAATGTTTGCACAACCAACCTCCCCATCATGTTATGAACTTAAGGGAGTTTGGTCCTCGACCATCGGACCACCAATCACGCATTTCAATGCATGATGGTCCAAGAGGCCAAAGTGTGCAATTTCAATGTCAAATGGAATGCACACAAAACACATAAAGGACCCAACTTCTATCATGCTTGATCAAGAGGCAAGGCATGCATGATATGCACAACGTTATGCATCCTAAGCATGCAAGCTAAGTATGCAACATGAACATGCAAACAAGCAATGTGTACTAGGCACACAACCTAAGCAAACAAGCATGCAAGGCATGTAACAACAATGCTAATGACAAACATGCAACAACATGTGAAGGGGACTTAGCATGGAAACATGTAAAGGAACTTAACGAAGAAAATGCATGCCAAATGCAAAGTGATTCAAGCATGCAACAACAGGTGATAGGCCAAGCATGCGACAACACGCAAGGCGAGCAGGCAACAACATGCAAATGATGGACTTACACCAAGATGGACAGCTCTCTACTAGGTCCAAAACAGTGGCCAATATGCCAAGGAAATGAAGGCAAATGCACATACAAACATGCATGCAAACATGGTCCAATACCTAAGCGTAAAGAGGCAACTTTTAAGCACACTTAAAAGGAACAAACATGGACAAATGGCATACATTGTAAGCTCTGAAATTATGTTAGAAAAGGTGTCAAACCAACTAAACAAATCAAGCAAAGCATGCAACAAGGTCCAAGGCTCAAGGCTAGCCAAGGGGCTCAAGCCATGACCATACCAACCAAGCCTCAAAGGGCCAAAGGGACTCAAAATAGTCCCAAGGCAGACCAAAACAAGGCCAAAGACACACTTAGATGGCATCCCAAATGCCTACACATGATGGCATACACAATGGCACAAACATGGAGCATGAAACACAAACTCTTTAAGACATTAAAGAAGCATCAATTGTGAGTAAACAAGCATGCCATATGGACTAAAATGACATGGTAAGTGACTCCAAGTCACTGAAATAATGCAAGTAAAGCATGCTAGAGGTTCCAATACTCAAAGCCTACAAGCTAGGTTGCATGGTAGCTATACAAAGCAAGTCATGGATGACCCAAACAACCAAAATCAGACCTTAAGCATACTAAAACATACATAAAAGCTTCACAAAGCTAAGCCAAAATCATGCTAGAAAGTCACGGTACATCAGGATGCATGTTAAGGCAATTTCATGGCATTACAAGACAAGTATGCAAAGCATGCATGGTGTGTCTAAACCAACTTAAAACAGTGCTATATCATGGCAAAACAAGCATAAATACCGGCTAAAATGAAGCTAAAGCAAGCTAGGCAAACAAGCTACAACACAAGCCATTTGTGCGAGCATCAAAGGCAACATGGAGAGTGGATGACCCTCTCCCATTTAGGACCTCAAAACCACCTCTCCACCACTGAAAATCCTCGGGATTTCAGTGGTAGAGAGGTCATGCAAAGCTTAAAATAATGACCAAAAGGTATGGCCTTAAACAAGGCCTAACAAGGCCTTGGAGGGGGGAGACAACCCCAAACCTCAAAGTGACCTTAAACAAAGTTCAAAAGCAACTAAAAACAAAACTTTTATCAGTTATAGTCGAAGCTTAAAACAAAAATCAAGATAGGCTAAGAGCCTATGCAAAAATGGGAAATATAAAGTAAAAGTGCTCACCCTTGAAGAACACTTCCAAGAGCACAAAACCAGCACCTCTCTCTTATCAAAACCACCCCAAAAACTTCAAAAACAACCTCTTGAGACCTTTGTACCTCAAGGATGGTGTACCACTAGGTGCCTTAGTGCAAAAATATGAACAAAACACACTTTTAATCACCAAAACACACACAATATATAGAGATAGAGATATATAGAGAGAGATATATGAACTCTAACCCTAAATTCCAGAACCTCTGAGAAGGGAGGAGGGCCTCCCCTTTTATAGAAATCCAATTTCTAAGGCTTCCAATAGAAGCCAAACAAGAGGCAAATCCCTCCATACACGTGTATGGATGGGGGAAATTGTGGATGCCAGCTATCACAGCTGGAATAAAATATCTGCCAAAAGCAGATGAACAGTGGTCGGCCAGCCAAAAATGACAAATTGACCAAAACAATGGTCGGCCGACCATAAAGAGTGTCGACCGGCAATCACCAATGGCCGGTAGCAACAAAACAGGGCCGGTGGCTTCAAGCCATGGCCGGTGAGGTGTGAGGATGACCAACAAGCCATTCCCTGCCCTCAGAAGCAAAACAACAAGTGTTTGGTGCAAAACCAAACACAAAACAAGCAAGTTGAGAGATCTTAAGGCAAGGCGTGAAGCCGAGACCTCCGAGAACTCAAAACGAACACGAACATGGATGATCACCGAGTGTTCAAACGGTGACGTCCAAGTCTTGAGGACGGTAAAAAATGGGGTGTCTACACCAACCAGGTGAAATGGTTTAAACCTTTTACCTCGGTTGTCGTCGCGGTCAACCGGGCTAACTCGGCTCTGCGCTGCTCTTGGCAGAATCATGGTAACCCTAACTATAGGTTGGTGCCCTGCCGAGCTACGCTTAGCTCGGCCCTCTACATTGGTAACATCTTGGTCTGCTATAGGACTACCTTTAGATAGCTATGTCCAGGCCCTAGCGACACATATCTGACTGGCTTGGTGTCTGCTTGGCCCAAGACCAGCCTATCCAAGTTCTCACCTCGGCCCATAGCTCGGCCCAATGTCTAAGAATGATAGACTTGGCTCAGCCCAATTTATTCATACAAATTACCCTCTCAATCCTTATAAATTGTACGGTTCAGATTATCGATACGGGTTCTATGGTGGGCCCATAGGGCTCAACAATACAGTCCATTCCAATTATGAATTGGACACATGCCACAATTTAAAATTTTATGTTGAAATGAAATCTGTAATATTATTAATCTAATTAAAAATATTTTAGTAAATACTTTATTCTAAAATAATAAATTCAAAACTCAACTGAATGTACGAATTTATGTCACCACTCCATATAGATGCATCAATGGATTTATTTCAAATATTATAGTATTCAACTATTAAGCTCAACTGAGAATTTTTCACCGATTTGCCTTGTTGAATTGCATTTTATCATCTTATGCTATAATGAGCAAAATTCAATTTTATTCTTATGTAGTTTCTTCTTGAAACATTTTATCCTTCTGTATGTAGTACAAGAAGAAGAAGAAGAAGAAGAAGAAGATGATCTCACTGTGCGGCAACCAGAGCATGAGCAATACGCTACATATGGATTCAAAAAATCGCAGTACGAGCCATGACTAACCTAGAAAAAAAAAAAAAAAAGTGATTGGGATAGTAGACAGAACTTTTTTTGGAATAACCTTATGTAATCCAAGCCTGAATGATGTAAACCCTCTTTTATAATTAAATATCGGTATCTTGACACTCAACAATTGTTTTATTTACCGTACTCTTTCATATCCATAGTATATAGAACTTGTATGCAACTCTTAGAAAATATTTGTGCATTTGATTTCTAAGACATGAACATACTCGACTCCGAGCTCCCCTTAGAAATGGATTCATTATTCGAATATCAACCTATGATCGATGACCACAAGAAGAAGGAAACAACTTATACCTCCGATTTGACGTAACTCTTGAGGAGAAACGACAAAACAACAGAAGAGGGATATACCAGCTTCCCTATCTACAATGAAACGACATCGGCAATCTACCAGGGGGTCAATGAGATTAATTCTTAGCAAGTAGATAAGCCACCACATCAGGAAATTAGCAACATAAGCCTTCACATTAAAGCATCAACGTCATTACCGATACAATGAGCAATTCAGAATTTTTGAGAACCACAAAAGATTAACGCACCTCTTATGTCATTAATTGAGGAGAAATTTGATTCAAAATGCTATTATTATAACGCACCTCTTATGTCATTAATTGAGGAGAAATTTGATTCAAAATGCTATTATTAGAATGAGACCAATGGTGGCTCCAGGAAGAGGGAAGAAGAACTTAAAAGAAAAGATGATTCAAATGATTAATATAAGTTGGCAAAATCTGCATAGGAGCGCAATGATGCAATCGGACAAATTATCCACAACTCTTCAAAACTTGAGGAATAACTTAAATTTTGAGGAAGAAATTCGTTTAAGGGGGATAGGTTTTGAGGCCCCCAAATTTTGTATTTCCATTAAGACCCTTATTGTAAAACTATTTCAATCAAGACCCCGATTCTTCGTTTACTTGAAATTTTAACCTTATAATTGAGAACATGTGTCGATTGGAACTGCACGAACTCTAATCGATTTCAGTAACTTAGTAATCATTTCTAATATCCTAATACTAATTAATTAACTTCCTAATATAGAATAATTGCTCAAAAACTCTAGATTTCTGACTCTCATTATGTTGGTTCGGTTAATCGCCTTTTAATTAGAAAGCGAGAAACTTAAACCGAATTACTTTCCCTAACCCTAATTTAATTAAATTCTACACTTAAATATATTTTTTAATTAACCCTTAGTCCCCACATTTTATTAGACTTATATTTTAATCCCAAATCAGGTACCACTATATATGCATGTTTATACATTTAATCTTATTTAATCTTTTTGTACACAAATCTGTTTATATATATATATATATATCAATATGTACACCAAGAATCTAAAGAAAATCCCCTCAAATCCTTGTACTATGGCTGGCCACCCTTTGTGTGCATATATGTATTGTACTTATGAAGACAAAATTTGCTTGATTTATGGATAGAATATTGACTTTCGTACCAATTTGATGAGATACATTATACTAGCAACTAACTTAAATTTAATTAAGCAAAACCTTAACTAGATCATCTTTAAAGGTGTAATTAAGGTCCTTAAGCACCTCTCATTCTATTACATCCTAACTAAATCCAAGACTATTCAATTCATTTGAAACCAATGGGCATTTTGGACTTTTCACACCAATTTTTGACACACTCTTACACATTTATTCACATAATCAATTTTGGTAGAGAGAGAGAGAGAGAGAGAGAGAGAGAGAGAGAGAGAGAGAGAGATAACCTTAGTAGAGGATGAAGAAAGGAAAAGCAAAACTTGTCCATTTTAGCAAAGCTAGCAAACAAGTAAGCCACAACGCAACCCTCTCTTTTATTTTCTCATTCAAATACATAATCTTAGAGGTTTAATGTATCATTTTCATGTGTGTATTCATAGTGTTCTTGTGCAAAACCACTTTTCTTACCCACTTCTCACATTATTTCCAAAAGCATACCTTTATTTTGAAAATTTGAGTTATATATATACTATTTAGCATGTTTTCATCATAAGAGAAGTGGAAAATTAATAATGGTTTCCTCCTTTTTCTATTACTATTCTTATTTCAAGCTTTGTGCAAGAAAGATTGATATTTTCAGCTCACTTTCAAAAATTCTAGAAAAATCCTCTTGGCCTTATTTTTATATCACAATTTTTCTTAACGTGTTATGCTTCAAGTAAAAATAGTTTCACTGAAAAAGAGTGTGTGGTTTAAGAAAAAATATGATTTTCATAACTGTTGATGAATTTGGACAATGCTGGAGTATTTTTTTAATAACTAAAAATTTAGAAAAACTATCCCATTTCAGAAAGATAATCTAAAAATTAGATAAAATTTTGTACAAACCATAGAAAGGCCAAGTTCTGGAAAAATCTAGAAATGTCTCTTAAATTGTGATATTTAAAGTGTATCTAATTTGAAAATTTATGTTTGTTGATGATTTCATACTTTAAATTTCATGAACGTGCTTTTTATTAGTTGTTTGGGCCTTAGTATGATTTTTATATGTTATGTCTATATCTCTTTACCATGGTGCTTTGATGATGCATATACGTGTATATAAATTATTGTCTCAATAGCTTATTCTAACCTAAACTTAAAACATCTAACTCAATAGGAAACTAAATGCGGGTGGTATTGGGTTTTCTAGCACTTGAATAATGATGAGATGATAATGTGTTAACTTCAAGCATGGATTGATGGGACGCGTTCCCTAATTGAATGTTAAGTCTTACGCAAGTGGTTGTTTTGAAACCCTTGAATGGACCGGTTGTATTTGAACCCTAGGTGTTTACAATAGATAAGGTTAGAGGAGGTTACAGGTTTGGCCCTTATTTTTATTGTCTCTTTTGAGGTCATCGGTTGGCACTACGTGGTATGTAACCATTGAAGACATCTAGAGTAAGGTTTGCAAAGTAGCAAAAGAGGAGACATATCGAATAATCTGTGTCCAATTCTTGCGGTTGGGAGGATGAAATTTCTTTGTGCGCGTTTCCTGAGCAGTCCAAGCTCACGGTGTTTCATGTCAGGTATTGAAGACTATTACCCGGTCAATAACGAAGTTGCAACATTTGAAGATGTATGATTGTCTTGGAAGAAATAGGAATTAGTTTTGTTGAATCTGGTTTTGTAATCCTATTTGGAATTGTAACGTTTAAATTCTTGATATAATTAAACTTATCTATTGTAATTATTATTTTACTTATATATCTATATATATCTTTTTTAATCTATCCTTATTTTCCGTCAACATATGTAGACTTTGTGTTGATACCTTGTTAAGATCTGTCAAAAAGATAACTTTGCCACCTAAGGAGATTGGACTCTGAAGGGAGGCTATATTGACTCCTTCAATCTTTCTTGGGATCTTACTTGGTTATTGACCAAAAAACTCATTAATGACATTTCCTAGACTTCATCTTTAAGACTAAATCATGAAGCGCTACACTTGTAACCTTAGAAAGATCCTTTATTTATTTGTTAATATATTTCTCGATGTTCTTGATTTTTAAGACATCTCACATTCACGACCAATCTCCACTATCATGATCCAATCTTGTACCCCAAGGACATGTTTGTTTGGGTGGACATGAGCTTGGGATTGGACTAATAATCCAATAAAATTATTAATCCGATGTTTGGTTAAACAATTGAAGTACGGATTAATTATTTTAAACTTGACTATTAGTTAAGATAGGATACATAATCCAACGGATTAGCAGTCCTAAGACTATTAGTCATAGGAATGCTAATCCAGTCCGCCCAAACAAACATGGCCCAAGGGTTAGGCATCACGACTGGTCAAAAACTGTGGTTATCCAAGGCCGATTATAGAACAAATCCAATGTCTAAGCACACAGGAAAATAATTGTTTAAATAAGGGTACCAAAATATACATCGCGACCTCTATTTATTTATAACAAAAAGGCCAATAATCCAATAGGTTGATCTTTATAAATATTACAAAAGTGCACAATGCTTCTAGTAAACAAAACATATAAATTACTCGTATTTACTTCAGATAACAGAATTGTATTTCATAAATCATAGATCTACGGTACCATACGAAACATGTAACCATATTCACGAGTAGTACAAATGAGAGGGTCAGTGAATCCATGAGAATATAGATATATCGACTCAAGAAGTGGCTCCTACAATAGTATAACACGAAGTTCCGTACATCATTTTATTCCATACTAGAGGGTCACCATACTAACAAGGGCTCATGATTATTAAAGTCTCTCAAGACATGAAACCTCAATAGTGGTACTTACACATTTATGTAGATGATCATTTCTTCAAATCATTGTAAGAATCATATTTAAAAAATAATTATATCTATAGATTTTACTTTTTACACAAATAGAATTCATAAAATCCAAAATTTACAAAATAATAATTTAATATAAATAATTTATGATAACTCAAGATACAGTTCAATTACATATCAAATTATAAAAATCAATTGATTGTCTAATCATCTCCTCGGGCTTCTAATCAATCATCCACTCAACTATCACTGTCTCACTCTTTTCCGTTTTCTTTCTTTCTTTTCCACGATTATGAAATCTTTTCTTATAGAAAAATACTTTGGACTTCTAATTAGAGGTGCCATTAGTGATGCGACAGTAAGTCTCATCCACTGCCACTGTCAGTGATGTGTCTATTTTTTTGTTTTTTTTTTCCTTTTCCACCTCATTAAAAATGTATTCAAAGCCTCTAAATTAGAAGTCTCTAGTATCACTGTTTCTTATATATGCTAATTTTCACCAAGTCAAACAACAGTCACTACATGCAAATAGACACGTATCACGACCATATGTCTCTAGTGCAAAAGAGTGGCAAATTTCATTTTTGATAATTAGACTTTGACCACTAAACTTTATAATAATTATATTTTTGACATTAAAAGTTATATTAATCGTATATAAAATTATTTTTTTTTTCTATTTGTAAATAAGACTAATGCGAAATTAAATGATAACTTAATTTTCAGGTTGTTACATCCACTACTGTTGATCCACTAATTTAGTTCTAGATCTACACAAATCTAATTTTTCCAATGGCAAAATTAACTCCAAACGACTCCAAGCAATAATGTTTTCCAAATCTTGCTCTTCCTTTCCCATGTCTGTGTTTTGTCTCTCTATTTCTCAATCCAAATCTGCTACAAATCCCTGAGAAATTTATCAGTGTTTCTTGTTCTTTGTGTGTGGAGGGTGTCTTGTGAGTAAGTGAGTGAACAAGATTTGCTGTGTATAATTTTTTTACAAATCAAACTGATAAAGTTATCACTATGTGTGTTTTTTCATCAATTTCACACAAAAAATTGATCGAACTAGACTTTGATGCTTCCTTTGTGTGTGTGAGAGAGAGATTGTGTGCCTGTGAGTGAATAAGTAAATAAGTGAATAGTTGCGTGTGTAAATCTGAGTAAGTGAGAATGAGTGACTAAGTGGTGTTTCTCTATTTCTCTCAAACTATATCTTTTGTTTGTAAATATTTTTACAAATCCGACTGATAGATTTATCAACAAATGGAAGCACTATGATTCTTGTGTTGATCTGTGACCATGAAGATTGATGATAACTATTTTTTGGTAAGTCCTTTATTTTTTTTTCTTTTCCTCCTCTCTATCCGCCCTTTCTTTTATTTATCGCCACTAGATCTAAGGAGGTGGACATTATTTTTTATTGGAAAATAGTTGGAGAAATGAAGTAAAAACCTATTATTAGAGGTGGTTGTTGGTAGTCAAAGACAGTGGTCAGAGGTGGTTGGAGTTGGCCATTGATGGTCGAAAGTGGTTACTGGTAGTTGTCAGTGTCATGGCCGTGGTCTTATGGTGGGGAGTTCATTTTGGAAATATTGATAGATAAAAAAATGAGTAGGACTTATATGTAAATAAGTCTAGTCAATGGGACTGACCTATAAGTGTCCCATTTATTTTTTAGATCTCTATGTGTAGATCATTTATGGAAAAAAAAAGAAGAAAAAAGTGACCTGAAAATCATAATCATACAATTACATTTGTAATGAAAAACATGGATCACAAGTATGTTATTAAAGGGACAATTATACTAGTAGTCCCTACATTTTAGTTTCTTGTGTCATTTCGGTTCCTACATTTTCAATTAACTCAATTTTGATATTTAATTTAGATTTTATTTCAGTTTAGTCCAATGATAATGTTGTTAGGATTTTTTGACGAAAAATGATCACTAAGTTGATTGAGATTACCTTGCTGAGTTAAGGATGTTTATAATCTTACTCCTATAAGTATGACTCATGCCATTTTATGTGCATATTTTTTATAACAAAATGTTAGCATTTATAATAAATTGGACCAAATTAATACAATGTCATAAATTTAGGGTCAAAATCGAGTTGATAAAAATTACAAGGACTAAAATGATAAAATGAGCAAAATATAAGGACTATTGATGTAATTTGGCCTTATTAAAATAGACCCTTAAATTTTGTTTTATGAGAAATGTGATGAAATTGCATGTCTACATTTGTCGAGTTAGTTAATTAATTAATTAATAATCTATACATACATATATAAAAACTAAACAAAATAGATCATCAAAGTAGGCCTTGTGGTAGACCCAACAACATGGTTTAATTTTCTCTCCCAATTAGAGAGAAGTTGGATCCGTTTCGAATTACTCTTTTGTATTTTCTAATTTTTTTTTTTTATTATTATGTGTTTTCGTTGCAAAGTATAGTTGATGATGGTGCTGTTTCTTGCACTTTAAATGAGCTGATTATAATTTATTTTAATTTAAAAATTTGTGTTACACTGTTTAGTGTTATCTCTGTTTACAACTTGTTAGACATAAATATTTTAAATAAGTTTTAAAAAGTTGATTTTTTAGAAGGCAAGAAACGGATGTTGACTTCTGCTTCATAGTTATTAAATTTTAACTTACAATAAGTTATGCCAAATATGCTTATTTTTCACATCTTGTCACCAAGAGATTTTTGGTGGAACCCCCCTTTTGGGCCTTTTTATTAGGGTAAAGGATAACCCAATTAATTTTCTTTCAAAAAATCTCTGAGTAAGAAATGCTTACCTAATAAGGACATTTTATAATTTCTATTTTTTTTATCACAATATTGCCCTTATATATATAGTATCACACGTATGAAAAATTGGAAATCTGAGGTCGTAGCCGATGAAGACGATCTCCAAATCGATCATACTTCACAAAATCGATGAAGACGATCTCCAAATCTAAAGATCTCGCAGCCGTTACATTCCTCATTCAAGATTTTGAGAATATATATATATATATATATATTTGTGTATATGAGTGTTGTTGAACATATGTATTCTTTTTATTGAGATTTGTGATTGTTGATCGAGTTTTAGAAGTTTTTCTTCTCAATTAGATATGTTGATTTGTTGATTAATTTGTTTTGTTTTTGTTTGTTTTGTTTTTGATTTATTTTTGTTGTTTTTTTTATCAAATTTCATTTGATAGAACCAGAGTAAAATTTTACTCTGGTTCTATTGTTCTGTTTTTTCATTTGACAGAACCAGAGTAAAATTTTACTTTTATACAGAGTAAAATTTTACTTTCATACAGAGTAAAATTTTACTTTTAGCTTCAAAGTCTCACAGTTTACTCCTTTTTCAGAGTAAAATTTTACTTTTGTACAGAGTAAAATTTTACTTTGTTTCAGAGTGTAAAATTTTACTTTTATACAGAGTAAAATTTTACTTTCATACAAAGTAAAATTTTATGAGGGTAATATGGTAAAAGAAATAAGTTTTAAAATATTAGGGAGTTTTGAAAGTACTTATATAATTTTTATCCTTTTGAAAGACAAATTAGATAGTAAAGGGGCTATCACCAAATCCCTCATTACCAAAAAGTTATCTTACATGTACAAAATCAAAACACATAATTAATCACATGATACAAACAAGAGATGAGTTGCACATATTGGGCCTCATACTTGCCAGGGCCGGCTCTAACATTTTTTAAGTCCAAAGCAAGCATTCGATAAAGGGGAAACATTTGTAATCAAAAAATTATCCACCAATTTTCTATTTTTTATTTATTCTTGACATAAAATTTACTTAACTATATAACAAAATTTACAATAAAAAAAATGATTAAAATAATCTACACTCAAATACCAAATAAAAAGTAAATAAATTATAATAAAATATCACTAAAACATCACACTTCTCACATTTTTAACTGTAAAATTACTAATCAAACATGCATAATCCAAGTTATCAACTAAATATTTTTAAATGGACAAAATTGTTAATTCATTTAATCTTTGTTGTGACATAGTTGACTGAAAGTAAGAATCAATTTAAAATTTGAATTTTTTTTTTCCAGAAACAATTATAACTGATATAATTAATCATATTCTATACACAATTTATAAATTTAGGAAACATCCATCTATTCATTAATTTCAAATAACCCATCATATCAATAGGCTTTTTTATTTTATTTTTTTCAAGTAAAAACAATTATCTATGAGTTTTAAATAATTCATTACATGAGTTTTGAATCTCTATCAAATTTTGTCAGGGTGTTGAAATTTAGGCACTATTTGGTATAAATAAATAAGTACACTTATTTAGAGGATTGTACTTATTTGGGTCATATCACATTTTTATTTTTCTGCACATCTTTTTGTAAAAAGTCAATATGTATACTTATTTAGATCATTCAAAATTACCCCCTTAGGTGATTTTTTTTTTTTTTTATAGATTAGAATAATAGCTAAAACTATTTTTGAACCCTTTTTTTCAACAACAGTGCTATATTCACACAATTTACTTCCTCACAATCCCCACAAAAGAGGTGATAAGTAAAATTTTAAAAATTGATCCATAATTTAATTGGTATAAAACTTGCATCATTTCTTTGTCACCTTATTTGTGAGAATTATGATCATTTGCAAGAATTGTAAAGAAAGAAATTGTGTAGATAAAAAATATTTCTCTGTGCCAATCAATCTCCGAAGCCCTTGGCTTAAGCCGGCCCTGACCCTTGCCTATGTTGTAATTCATTTATAGTTACAGACAAAAAGGTGAGTCCTCATCACCACGTCATCTTCCTTCCAATCCAATCACCCCATCACTTGCCGTTGAAGTTACAAGTAGCCACAACTTGACATTGAACCTCTTTTCTGTGACAGTTCTTTTATTGAGAAATATCAAATATATGATTTTTTAAAAAAGTAATTACAAATAAATGATAAATTTAATAAACATTAATAATTATAATTATAATTTTTTTTTATTTTTACAATTCTGTAATTATTTTTAAAACCTTCTTTTATTATTATGTCCCTTCTAATCTAAGTATATCATAAAAAATTTGGAGTCCTTAAATTCACTTGCACTACAAGGCCACCACACAAAGCATCTTCTTGTTCTTGCAAGCAAAATCAAAAGCAAAAGCAATAACATCATCTCAGGTATTAAAAGGGTCTTTATACATGATATAACTCTTCCTCTTGTTCCTTCCCTACCCCATTATTTATAAGACTTGGGTCCTTTGAAGCTAAAATCTTAATTTGTCTGGAAACTCTCAGAAAGGTATGTACAATCAATGTCCAATTAAGCTTACGAATCCTGGCTACAACTTTCTGTCTCTCTGTTTACAGATTTTCTTCTTCTTCTTCTTCTTCTTCTTCTTCTTCTTCTTCTTCTTCTTCTCCTTCTCCTCTTCTTCTTCTCCTTCTTCTTCTCCTCTTTCTTCTCCTCTTCTCCTTCTCCTTCTCCTTCTCCTTCTCCTTCTCCTTCTCCTTCTTCTTCTGCTTCTTCTTCTTCTTCTTCTTTTCCTTCTTCTTCTTCTTCTTCTTCTTCTTCTTCTTCTTCTTCTCCTCCTCCTCCTCCTTCTTCTTCTTCTCCTTCTCCTCCTTCTACTGCTTCTCCTCCTTCTACTTCTTCTTCTCCTTCTTCTTCTTCTTCTTCTTCTCCTCCTTCTTCTCCTTCTCCTCCTTCTCCTCCTTCTTCTCCTTCTTCTTCTTCTTCTTCTTCTTCTTCTTCTTCTTCTTCTTCTTCTTCTTCTGCTTCGCAGTGTCAAAAGTTGCATTTGGAAACTTCATTTCTTCTTCGCAGTGTCAAAAGTTGCATTTGGAAACTACAAAATGAAGATAAGAATGAAGAAATTTCTTTCCTGCAACAAAGGTATTAACTCGTGTTTTTTTTATTCAATTTTGTGTTACTTTTACTATGCATTATATTTGATTATTGGATACATGGATAAAAGTTTTGCCACCCCTTTTATCATTCTCAACAAAATTCTAAGTCGTAGCTGAAATGTTATTCTTGTTGTTGTGGTCGTCTCTTTTTTTTTTTTTCCTAATTTCTTTTATGATTCAAAATAAATTGTTAATTGTTAGATTTAACTCTTGTGGGAGTTAAAAACCCCAATCACTCCCTTGCAAATACTTAAGTAATGCCTCCATGCCATTAGGCCACAAGACCATATGCTTTTTTGCCCATGACTATAGAGTTAATAAGGACAAAATCACAATATAAAATTGTGTGTGTGTGTGTCTGTTTTTTTTTTTTTTTTTTTTTTTTTTTTTTTTTTTAATGATCATATTTAAATTTTATAAAAATTATCATAATATAAATTATATTGAGAGTGATATTAGACTAGAGTCAGTCAGCAGGAGAGAAGAATATCAACTAAACTTGAACGATAGGACTTTGTTCGGGGTGAAATGAGATGATGAATTCAATGCCGCTTTTCAAGGTTGAAAAATGCTTGAGAGTTCTAATTGAACACTCTTAATCCACACACCTAATGATGTGGAATGGACCCACACTCCTTATTTCTCATCCCTTCTCTCTTTATCTCTCTCTATTCTCTTTCTCTCTTCTATCTCATTATTAGAGATCAAAATGAAGATAATGTATTAAAAGATGTAACACCACTCTTTATTGGTGATCCTATTTAAAAATTAAAAAATTAAAAAAAAAATAAAGTTTACTAAGGATGGGTTTGCACTGAGAAAATGAGTGAGATCTCATTTTTTGAGAATTTCACAACTCCCAATGTAATCCACACCACTTATGATATGTGGAGATATATATATGGAGCCTACATTATGAGCGATGTGAATCACTTTAAAAATTATGAAACTTCTAAAAAAAGAGGTCTCTATCATCCAAAGCCTGCTCGACATCGTTCGGTCTTCTTGCCACTTGTTGTTGGGTTATTTTAGTTGAACTTCTATTGGGCTAGGCTGGGCTGGTTTGGGCCAAGCCTATACGATTTGGGTTGGTCAAGGCCTAAAATGTTTGCCCAGTGAACATGGATTGGGATCTCACAGCCTAACCTTCGGTTGTCACAAAGACAGGGCCGGCGTGAGATGACGCTTTAAGCAGACTTTTAAAATGAGATATTTTCTGCATAATCACTAAAGTAATTGTGGGTAAATGATGTTTATTCATAATTGTTTGTTTTATTTACTAGTGACACAGTCGCATATATAATTACTAAAATCATATAATATAATATATAAATAAAATAGCAGGAGATTCATGTACGAGAATTTTAAAATGAAAAATTAATTTTAAATCTTAATATTTTATGTGTAAAAAATTTTAATAACTGAAAGTCAAATACAAAGATTTACTCATGGCCAATGAAACTTATTATCACTATGTGTGATTCTATATAAAACAGGCTCATAAAAATAATATTTTCAATTTTTTTTTTTTTTAAAAAGGTGTATTCTTAATCTAAAATCAAATCATTATTTATGTTAATCAAATTAACTAAAAATCACAAATTTCACTTGTATCAAAATATTTTTGCTGAAAATAAAAATAAAAACAACGGAAAATTCAATAACATACAAATTATGGTTTGGTTATAACTCATGGTGTATTATTTTGGTTATTAATTGAAAATGTCTTTTCTAATTTCTTATGTCTTTGGTTATGTCTAAAGTGGTGTATCGAGTATTTAATTATACTTCATGTAGTGTTTGATTATGATCTATTACAATATTTTTACATGACAAAGTGCTTAAGGTAAGTTGACTCAAATGTAGGAATTATATTTATATCAGTAAGGCCGTAAGAGTCACATTGATACATAAACAATTATAAATTCAAATCATAAAAAGTGTCCTAGAAGAGAATCCAGCGCAAAATCTAATTTCAGTTCTCAAAAATGTTCTCATTAATTATATGACACATCATAACAAATGCACAAATTTTATTCTAGACAAATTATTTTTGCATATCTTTTTTGGCAAAGTTCATGAAAGTGCATTTTCAGTAATATTAGAAATATAAAATTTTTATTTAAAAATTATTTAAGAAACATCCATAGGTGCCTTAAATATAAAAAAAAATTATTTTCGATGAATCATTGAATCATTATTCTTTAATAATATTTCACACTATTTATCATTTGACTTTTTTCAATTTATCTTCTGAAAACTTAACGAAAAAAAATATTCAGTGTGTTTGGTTTGAGTTTTCTAAATTAAGTTTTTTGAAAATTGAGTTTTTTTATTTTCGTGTTTTTTTGTTTTTAGTGAATATTTTTAAGATTTTAAACATTTTTTTTTTTACTTTTTTATGCACATTACTTAGATTTATCTAAAAAGTAAAAATTTTGTGAAAAAATATTTAAAAAAAATTAATAAATACATAGAAATACAAAAAAATATACTGAATTCTTGTATTTTTTTTTTTGTATTTTTGGTATTTAGTGAATTTTTTAAAGATTTTTTTACCTTTTAGGTATATTTATGTTAGGTGTGTCTAAAAAGTAAAAAAATTGTTTAAAATATTTAAAAAATTCAGTAAAAACAAAAAAAAAAAACACGAAAAATAAGAAAGTATAATTTTCTGAAAAGTGTTTTTGGAAAAATAGAACCAAGCAAGCTGAGAGTTTCATTATTTTAATCAATCAATATCAAATTGGACTTATACACATATGTAAATCACTTCTAGAAATATGATGACTGACACGCTTATATCAGTAAAATCGTAACAGTTATTCACATTGATGTATAAAAAATTATAAATTCAAATCATAAATAGTATCCTCAAAGGGAATCAGGTACAAAATCTCTATAACCTTAATAATTTCAAACGTTAAAGGGATTCTGATTAATTATGTGACACCATAATAACTGCAAAATTTTTATTCCTGCCAAATTAATTTTGCATATCTTTTCGAGCTGAGTTCATGAATGTATATTATCAATAATACTATAAATTTAAAATTTTAATTTAAAAATTATTGAAGAAATATCAATAGGTGCTTTAGATATACACAATCATTTTCAATGAATCATTATTTTTTAATAATACTCCACATTATTTATCATTTGATATTTCTCAATTTATCTTCTAAAAATTTAACAAAAAATATTGAGTTCCATTATTTTAATCAATATCAAATTAGACGCTACACGTGTATGTAAATCATTTTCAAAAAATATCACAATGGAGTTAATTTTAATTAATGTAGTGACATTTTATATTATGATATGTGTTACAAAAGAATAATTTTAATTTTAATTGAAAATAAAATTTATTTTAAAAATCTTAGCATTATCGTTCTATAAAAGTATTACTTAAATACTTATATATAATAAATTTAGTTAAACTATTTGTTTATTTTGATAATTTTAGTTTTATTGTTCTATAAAAATGTAATTATTATATAATAATTTTATATGATATATATTAAATTATAAGATAGTAAAATAAATAATCATTTTGATATTAAAAATAATAGTTAAATTAGAAAGAGAATTAGTAATATAAAATTAGAAGCGATTCTAACTATTTGATTTAAATTTTATTTTTATATTTATTTGGAAAATAAAAACATGTATAAACAGAACTACACAAAATTCATTTAAAAGATTAAATATAAATATGTTGTGATTGGATTAATCATCCACCCTGAATAAGTAACAGAAGGAAGAGATTGTTGTTTAAGACTCTATTTGAATTTTAGATTTGTAAAAAAATAAAATAAAATAAAATAAAATGCTAACTTTTACTTTATTTTCAACCTTTTCTTTTCATTTATTTATTTATTTTACAAAATCAAAATTCAAACACATATTGCATTTAAAAATCAATGCTCGATAGAATCTATAATTATAGTGTGTGCATCATTGAGAAGAACGTTTTATGCAGAGTGTAGATATGATTGTGGAGAACAGACAAATGATTGAAAATTAAAATAAAATAAATCATATTATTTAACATGTTTATAACTTTTTAACTTATGTGATAATCAAACAAGCTGTGTTATTTGGTAACTTCCTTACTCTTTTGCCCGTTTTGGTAAATATTATTATTATTTGGTAATAAGTTAATTTTTTGACTTTTAATTATTTTATGAAAAAAAATCATTTTCTTTGACTTTTAATAAGAGACAATTGACAAAATATCCTTTTAACGTATTTGGTTTAAAAAACTAAATAAAATACTTTTTTAGAAAATGTCAAAAAAAAAAAAAAACCTAATATTTAATCAATTTTTGAATTCTTTCGGGCGTGGAGCTAATGCAAAAAAATAAATAAATAAATAATAGCTGTCATTTTTTCTCAAAAGTTAGAGAATGTGAAATCGACAAACAAAAAAAACTTGACAGTGCTACATTTTGAAAAACACTTTGAAATTTTAATTCTTAAGTTCTAAAATCAGCCATTAGAGCTGGAAGTGGGTCCTATTTACTGTGATGTGATATTTTTGTCTTAATTTGTTTGGTTTTTTTTTCCTTTTCATATTATTAGTGCTCTATTACAATACCAAAATTAGTACTCTGAATCATTGCTGCTACATTTTATAACTCAGACTAAATAAAATACTTTATATGTTAATATAGATATAGGCTTCGTTTGGGAAGTGGCTATTTTAGTAGGCTTTTTGACTTTTTGGCTATTTTAGTAGGCTATTTTAGTTTGTGTGTTTGGAAAGTTGGGTTAAATTTTTGGGTTGATTGTTGTATTGAAAAATGTGTTTGAAATGATGTTTAAATTGAAATGACAAATTTGCCCCTGACTTTATTTTTTCCAAAATTGTTGTATAGGGGTAATATAGTAATTTAACCTATCTACAGCCTACACTGTTGGTGGTAGTGTAGGCTGCGTTGCTACAGCAACCGTTGCTTTTTGACTTTATTTTATTTTATTTTATTTTATTTTATTTTTGAAAATCAATGGCAGCCGTTGCTTTTTGGCTATTTTCTCATTTAAGGCTAAAATAGCCTCACTCACGGCTTCTCAAACACCCCCATAGATTCAAGATTTGGGGTGAGTGGTGTATGTTGTGCACAACAATCACTATTATTGTATAACTTACTGGTCCGTTTCGGTTTGAGATGGTAGTGTTTTTATCAAATTATATTTATATTTAGTTTTACATTTTAAATTAAGGAAATTTATTAGAAAATTTTCTTTTCAGTGTTTGTATTTTAATTAGTGCATAAGATATTCTTATATTCTAACAAGTCCTATTATTTAAACATTTGATTTACCAAATTTTAATTCTCATATTTAAGTTATTTTATGGGCATTTCTGCCTTTACAAATATTTTTTGAATGGTTAACAATTTGGTGATGTGAACATTCATATTTTACAATGTGAATATTTACATTGACATATGAATCTTCATATTGACAATGTGAATATTCACATTGACAGGTTAACATTCATATTGATGGTGTGAACATTCTCATTGATGGTATGAACATTCACATTACGGAACATTCACACTGTAAATGTAAATATTATTAGGGGTATTTTGGTAAATATATCACCCATAGGATTTATTAGAGGGTGCCTTTATTTACACACCACATTTAGTCTCAAGGCACACCATTAATTGGTTATTTTTTATTACAATAATAATCTTACATAAAATGACCAAAATAACCACAAAAGAATATCAATACACCCCTCACACACCACCACTCTCCGTCGCTTGATTCTACCTCCGACCATTGTCACCAAAGTCCAGCCACCATCATAACCCCCGCAACCTCCCTAACTCGCCGGCGACCTCTTTCCCCTATGGAAACCCTTCTCCCTCCCCCCCATCAACGAACAACACAGTCTCTCACTTCAGCCATGGCTCGTTTTTCTCCATTACACAGAGAGAGAGAGAGAGAGAAAAAAAAAAGAGAGAGAATCCTAGGGTTTTTAGAGCTAGATCTAGGGCTTGCAAGAGTTCTATTGTGCAAACCAGATTCAAAGCTTCGATCTAGGATTTCAAGCTCTGATTCAAAGCTTTGCTGTTACAATTGTCTTCGGCGAGAAGCTTCTCTCCGATGGGTTGGGAAAGATCTCTGTAGAAGAAGGGTTGCAGTGGTGAGAGTAGGTTTGGTAGTTTTTGGAGAAAGAAAAAGAAGTAGGATATGAAATGGGATGGGATGAGAGGTTGTGGCGGCGATGGTGGGGAGGTGGTTGAACTGGTGGTGGAGGGAAGAATGGGGTGGAAAAGGGTTTGGAAGTGTGGTTGGAAGTGGTAAGGCAGAGAGAGTGATGGATGGAGGAGTAAGGAAGAGATTTGCCGGAGAAAAAGAAGGGAGAGACGACGACCTGCGATGAGTGACGGTGGTTAAGGTTAGGGTTAGGGTTGGTGGGGTGGTCGAAGAAGATGAGGATAGTTTAGGTATATTTGAAAATGAATAGTGTGTATTGAGCAAAAATAATAAAGTTAAAATTGTGTTTGGTGTGCATTAAGTAAGTGATGTGCCTTGAGACCAAATGTGATGTGTAAATAAAGACCCCTCTTATTGGAACATAAGAAAATAATGTGGAATAAATGGAATATAAGTAGGTAAAAAGAGATTTATGAAAAAGTACCCCCTTTAAATTATACTCACTATTTATTTTGTTTTAGATATAAAGGATATTTGATGAAAGGATTACCAATATATGATCATTTTAATTTTTTGTACATATATTATACTCAATATCTTCTAAAAAATGAATAATTCAAATTATCGAAATAAAGTCCAAAATGAGTTTTGAAATGAGCCCAATAAATTATATAACAGTGATTATTGTGCGCAACTGCCCCCAAAACAATTCACGTAGGGTAATGAAAATATCATTGGTGCATAGGGAAAATAATTTGTTTTATTAAAAAATAAATAAAAAATGCTAACAAGCAAATAATAGGCTAAAAAAATGCAGCTAAACTATCCTCAAGCAAGTAATGTATGGGAGATTTTATTTGGCCCAAAAAATTATGAAGTATTTTAAAATTTTTAATATATTTCATTAAATTATTTAGAATTATAATTTATTTTTTATATATTATATATATATATATATATTTCAATAATTTGACCTACTTATATCATCAAATACTTAGGGATGGTTTGGGGTAAGTTTATTTAGTGATGTAAATCTCTCTCCAAATCTGAGTAAAAAAACATGATGACAAAAATGAAATAAACAAAAATATTTAAAACCTATAAATAAAAGAGTCTTGCTCCTTCGTCTTTTAAATAATAACCATTGAAAATACAACTAGTCGTAAATAGGAATGGCAACGGGGCGGGGCGGGGCCGGGGATCACCCTCCCCGTCCCCGATCCCCGAAACTACAAAAATCCCCGTCCCCGGCCCCGATCCCCGACGGGGAACACACCACTCCCCCCACCCCCGCCCCCAACGGGGATCGGGTTTCCCCGACCCCGGAAAATCCCCGTAATCATCATCAACATCATCCAAAAAAAAATTTTCATCAACAAAGACATTAACAGCAACAGCATCATAAAAAAATAAAAAAAAATTTCATCAACAATATCAACTTATCAAGGCATGTACAAACAGTTTTGCATCAAACACAAATTATTTGAAAGCCAAGTCTAGTATCAGTATGTTTGGGTCAAAGGGGGTTTTGGCAGCAACATCATCAACCAAAAAAAAATTAAAAATAAATAAATAATAGATAGAAACAGATCTGGCAGAGAAGGACGCAATCGACGGTGGCAGAGTGATCTTTTCAGATCTGCCATGACAGAGAGAGGGGGAGGCGAGAGGCGACGGAGGAGGAGACCGGCCCGCGAGAGGCGATGGAGGAGGATGTCGTGATGAGTAGCAGCAGCGGAGGAGGGAGATCGGCCGAAGATAATGGAGGAGAAGGGAGATCGGACGACGCCATGAGTAGCAGCACTGCGCGCAGAGGGAGGGAGGGAGAGAGAGAGAGAGGGGGGCTGAAATAATATTAAAATGTGAATGACTAGAGAGCAGAGTCAAAATCAAAACATATATATCTCTTAGGTATATTCGGGGAATATTCGGGGCAATTGTCGAGGATAAATCGGGCCGGGGTCGGGGCAGGGCCGGGGCTAGGAAATCTATCCCCGTCCCCGGCCCGAAAATTATCAGGGATTCAATTTTTAATACCATCCCCAACCCTATGGGAATAATTTTTGAAAAAAATCCATTCTAATCAGGATCAGGGGATCGAGTCCTCGTCGAGCCGGTTTTAAATTGCCATCTCTACCCTCTCGTTGCCTCTGCTCTGCAATTTCTACTTTTCCATCACAATACCTCCTCCAAACCCAACATCCACGAAGACCACCACCCATCCTTTTTAACCAAGCTCTTTCCATAATCCCAAAGTCTTACCAAAACACTCATCAAATTTTTTATCATGTGCAGCAACTGACAATGGATTCCAGTGATCCCATAGATTCCGACAACACCATAAATTCCGGCGAACTTCGTTTTAATCTTCTTCTCCTTTTCTCTTCTGCTTCACTAGTATCAAAACCCAGTAATATTATGCATATATTGTAGCAAACCCATTTGTCAATTTTCAGCAGCAACAATAGTTCAACAATATAAAGATTGACAAAAAAAATAATAATAATAATAAAATTAAATTTTCAAAACAATAGCAAAAGATTTACAAAGAAATTTGAATGGTTTATTTTTTGGAAAAAAAATAACAGATCGCTTTCAGGGAAAAATAAAAAACAGCTACCCAACTCAAATCTGGGTTTAAATTCCAGTTGCCAACATCCTTAATCCAAAACACAGAAAAAATGGTAAGTGGAGAAGAAGATAAAAATAATTGAATATGAAATTACGTATAAATGCTTTGGTATATCATGAAAAGAAAATATTTAATTTTGTGATTTAATATGTATTGCCTTTATAAGGAAATTTAAAGTAGGATAAATTTCAAAATTTTAATTGAACATATTTAATTATTATTTAGGTGCAAATAGAATCATTCATATTTAATTAATTAACGAATGTATGTGTATGTATGGGTATGACACCTTAGCAACTGTTAGAATAGTAGAGAGAGAAAAAAAAAATATATGTATTGTATTGAATGAATTGTTTTATATAATAAAAGACTTGTATATATAGGCTGAGAAAAAATATTCTACTAGAAATCTAACTATGAGAAAAAGTATCATATAAGAGAGCTAACTATGATTATACCTAATATATCTAGAAAATCAATACCTAATATATGTAGGAATATATACCATATATACATTAGCATCCCCCTCTTAAACTCAAGAAGGATAAACATCTTGAGTTTAGAGAGAGAAAATAAAACATGAAATAAAACTAATTAAAATAAAAAGCAAATAGATTGCAAAATCCGAACGAGAGTGCAAGGGCACTTGAAATAGATCAGAGACCGATACTAATGTCGGGAGACAATTTTATAGTTATGTCGAACCATTGTAGGAACTGACTGAAACTAATGCCATGACAGCTTAAGGTTGTGTCGGACCGATATAGAAACTGGTTAGAACTAATACTGAGATCAGAGGCCGAAACTAATGCCGGGAGACAGTTTATGGTCATGTTGGACTGTTATAGGAGCTAACTAGAATCAATGTTGGGACAGTTTACGGGGGCTCATACCGGACTGTTGTAGAGATTGGCTAATCGGAATCAATTTCGAGATAGTTTAACGGGGTCATGCCTGACCGATGTAAAGAACTGGATGTTGAACCAGTAACCGTGGCACACTCATAACTTATAACGTGGTGTTGAACGATGATGGCAACAGATAACTGAGTGTACTAGGAGACGGCTTGGATTGTGCACCAAAGGGGTGGGTTGGGTTGTGCGCCAGAGAAGACGCTTGGATTATGCGCCAGAGGGGGCGGCTTGGGTGGTTCGCATGGTGTATAACCATGTTCACCATGATATAGGTATAATATCTCCCCTTAAACTTAAATAGGTTTGAAGATAAAAACCTATTTGAAGTTAAAACAGAGAAAGACAAAATGGAACAGAAACAAAAAAAAAGAAAAGAAAAAAAGAATTGCAAGCAAATATATATATATGATAGAGATATTTATGGCAGAAATAAACCAACGGATAAAGGAAGAGATCACCATAAAGCGATATTGAAATGGAAATATCATAGCGGAATGGATTGAGGTCTGGCGGGCGGGTGGTCAAGGCGAGGTTGCCGCCGCCTGCCAGTAAGGCAAAAAATACCAAAAGCTTAATCTATAACTCTGATACTATGTTAGAATAGTACAGAGAGAAAAAAAAAATATATGAACTGTATTTTATTTAATGAATTTATCCTATACAATAGAAGGCCTGCATATATAGGTTGAGAAAGAGTATCCTATTAGAAATTTAACTATGAGAACTATAAGAAACCTAACTATGACAATACATAATATATCTAAAATGTCAATACTTAATATATGTAGAAATATATACCATATATCCATTAATAGCAATCAAAGTAGTTGGAGAGAATTTCTGGTTGGGTCAGTGAGTTGGAGTGAATGGTACCTTAGCAACCAAAGTAGTTGGAGAGAATTTCATGTTGGGTCAGTGAGTTGGATTGAATTTGCAGAGAGGAGGTTTTTAGTTGGCAATTCCTTCAAAGGTGGGTCGGGCTGGAAGGTCCGCCTATAATGGGCCCACACTCGCAATTAATCTTGGTGGGTGAATGTTTAATTGGAGTCTGTAAGTCACATGCCACTTCAAAGAGATATATATTTATTTATTTATATTTATTTTTTAATGAATTTCATTTCACTTCTATTTTTTTTTTTTTTTTTTGGTATGAACAACAAATTATGATAAATGAAACTATAGACATGAAATAGAAATATTGGATGAAGGATTTATCGTCACATGATTGGGAATTTATGCGTACAAATTAGTATTGTTAATAAGTCGAGTTGAGTGGTTAAATTATTTTAGTTTGTTTGTTTATTTTTTAAATTAATTTCGAACGAATTTTAATCAAACTGAATAAGTCAAATTCAAATACTTTGATTTTTTTACAGTGTAGTCAATTACATCTAGCTGAATAGTAAATTAACATTTAATAAATTTTAAAATATATTCATATTTGGATTAATTGCGTAATGAATTGAACAAAAATTGAGTTGGAAATTGTTTGATTTGTTTTTCCATCTGATGACTCTTTATTTGATTAAAAAAAGAAGTCTAAATCCAAGTTAGATTATATGGATTGGTTTCATATCAAATGATTTAGTTTATTTTTGAAATTTGGTTGGTTTCTCATTTATTGTTGTGGATATTATTATGTAGTGCTCCGATCCGATGTTTCGACCCCTTATACCGAAGTGGATGTCCGTGAAGAGTATGCGAATGCTTTCCGCACCGAATCATACAATGAGTTTTGGACACGTGTCTTAGCATTGACTACTACAGAATCCATCAATTGTAAAACCATGGGGTCGACTACAGCAGATCGTCTCCCATCATATCGAGTATTTGCGGAGCATCTCTTGGATCCGGATCAATCCACGGTCACTCGAGTTCTTGCTTCGGCCAAAAACCACCCGAAAGACCATTCCCTCTTATCCGACTATTTCGTAGAAACTGCCGATGCTTCCGTCTTATGTGGTCTTCTTTTAAAGGATATCGACCACATACGGGTCAAGTATCGTTCCCTTAAAACCACACCCGAAAACCACTTGCCCATCATATTGACCCGATTAACTGAATTCTCCAATTTCTTTAACCCATTTGTCTCAACGGCTTCATCTCAACATCGATTTCGAGCCGTACAAGCTACTTGCACGAACTTACTTAAACGACTCGAGTCAAGTCGTGATAAGGTCCAAGCCAAACTGCAGCTGATTAATAAGCTAAAGCGCAGCTCAGCCATTTTTCTTGTGGTTTTCACAGTTTCTTTGACGACAATTATTGCAACTCATGCTTTAGCTTTGTTGGTGGCTGCACCGGGTCTTATAGCAGCTACGCTTGAGTTAGCTTCAACCAGGAAGGCAGTTAGGTTGTCAGTCCAGCTCGATGAAGCCGCTAAAGGGACTTATATACTGAACAGGGACTTAGATACAATAAGTCGGCTGATGGCTCGAGTAAATGATGAGTTGGAGCATATGCGAACCATGGTCAAGTTTTGGCTAGAGCGGGGACAAGATCGGCTCCAAGCCAGTGGAGAAGTGGCGCGCCAGCTGAAAAAGAATAACTCTAGCTTTAGACAACAACTTGATGAGTTAGAGGAACACTTGTACTTGTGTTTCATGACCATCAACAGAGCCAGAAACATTGTGATAAAAGAAATTATGGATCCAGGAAAACCCATCGGGTCACCCAATTTGTAATCAATGTAAAAATGACATTTTCTAGTAACTAGATGTTTTCATTAACTTCAAATTCCAAGAACTATTGGGTGGAATCTTATAAATTTGTAATCTCTCTTATCCTTAAAATTGGTTTGGAGATGAGCATCACAAGCTGATAAAAACAAGTGTGATGTGAAAGGAAAATTCTATAAACTTAGTTATATCAAGTGTTACTAAAAATATTCGTATCTTAGCGAATTAAAATTGGTTTGGAGATGAGCATCACAAGCTGATAAAAACAAGTGTGATGTGAAAGGAAAATTCTATAAACTTAGTTATATCAAGTGTTACTAAAAATATTCGTATCTTAGCGAATTATGTATTAAGACGGATGTTCTGAAATATGAAATATTTTCATTTTAAAATTGTAAATTTAGCGATTTAAAACAATTCTAATATATTTTTTTACAATATATTTCTTCAAAGTTTTTTTACGAGTAAAAAACAAAAATTCAAATTTAATAGACTAAAATATAAGTTGGATAAAGTTTTGATAGAACACAGCATCAATAATGGTTCAAAATGAACAACATTTTATTAAACGTCGAATTGTAAAAAGAAAATTATTCTAAAATTTTTTAAATTTTTATAGTGTAATTTATACAAATTTACTCTTATTGTATTGTATTTTAGAGCGTTTGACGTGCTATTCTATTTCTATTCCACGTACTGAAATGATATAGGTTCTAGATAACATAGTCATGACTCTAATAGTGATTTTGGTTATGTTATATTGTGACTTAAAATGATTGTGAGACATTTAAACGTCAAACTTAAATAGGTTATAAATTTAATAATATTTGGTTATAATACATAGTGGGTGTTTGAGAAGTAAGTTTTTTGTAGGTTTTTTTAGTTGTAGAATATTATTGAAGAATTTTTTTTTATGTTTGAAAAGATAGTTAGGTTTTTTTGCAGTTGGATGTGATGTTTGTGAGAGAAAAAGTGAAATAATTATGGGATTTGATGTGATATTTTGTTTGGATTTATTTTTTTTGGTTTTGTAACCAATTTGTCTTTTAGTGGAAAAAAACCAAAAAAAAAAAAAACCAAAAAAATTTCTTCCCAAATAGTGCCATAGTGGTATTTGATTACAACAAAGATAGAGACCCTCTTTTTGGAGGACCTTCACAACTCTCAAAGTGATCCACATTATTCATGATGTGGGCCCACACATATATGAGTGAGTCCCACACATCATGAGTGGTGTGGATCACTTTAGAAATTGTAGAAGTTCTCTAAAAAGGTCTAACTCATTTTCTATTTGATTATTAGCTATGGAGATTGTTTTTCATTATAAATATAGTAATATTTGATTATGATCATAGTTTTGTTGGTTGTGAATTAAATTAATGGCTTAATTTTCTGTTTTTATGATTAAAAAATTATTAGTTAAGGACATCTAATAATCACCTGGGGGGTGTGGTGTGTAGTAGCCCCTTCTTTTCTCTCTTTTTTTTTTTTTTTTTTTTTGACAAAAGTCAATTGTTAATTGTTGAATTAATGCATATGAAAGTTAGTCTTCTTCCTACCCTGTACAAAGTATTAAGTGTTAACTTTTTTAATTCAACGCTCCCTGGTGAGAGTTGAACTTATTACTTCTTTCTAAGGACTAAACCCTTAAAAAAATGATAATGACTAATCAAATTAGGCCTAATTAGTTGTACGTAGTATTGTCTGTAATAAGTAAAGGAAGGGGCAACACAGAAAGTATAACTAGCTCATGGTCATACTTGTTTAGCATCATTAAATTTCCAACCAAAAAATTCATTCATTTTCTCTAAATTTTGTCATTCATGATTTTCTATTAAAATATTATTACAAAGACATTTCCCAACAATACACTCAGATTTTATACTAAAAATTTAGCTAATCTAATAATTATAACATTTTTATTTTATTATATTTTTTTTCAAAAAAATAGAAAATAGATGTATTTTTTAAAAATAAAATACATTATTTTGGAGAGAAATGCGATAAAATGAGCGATTCATATTGACATATTTTTTCATAGATAATATATATATATATATATAGAGGAACCTATAAAATAAACAATTTAAATTATTAAAATGAGACCCATTATAAATCCTGTGCGTACCGAATTCCACACTAAACGAAAGTGGATCGGGGCTCCGCACTCGGTTGGACTATCCAAGGATTGAGGTTCCTGCAGCAAGAAGAACCATAAGAGCTGCCCGACCGGGGTTGGCCGGATAACCCCTCCGGTGTGGGAATCAGTGATTGGGGAAGAAGTGTAGAGAGTTGAGCTTTTTTTGTAAGTGGAGTTCAGTTTGGATCAGTTACCTTCAATGTGAAGTTTCTGTAGTATATATAGAGTTCCTTGCTTGTTTCCCAATATGGTTTCATGGAGCTCTGGTGCTGCCAAACTTCCTTTTAGCATGGCCCCAGGTGGGTGACCATCTAGTAGTTGCCTAGAGGTGCTTATAGTCATGCTGATAACAAACCACATTCCTCTGGTTCAATTGTTTCCGTGATTCTAGGTGTAGGGGACCAGCTGAGGTGGCAACTTGTATATGCATATACTCATAGCTTCCACGTTCCTTTGAGAGGTTCCCTCAGCTTGACACTATTGTGTCTCGGTTCGGCCCTTTGCGAGGCTACTGGTGGGATGGGCTAGCCCATTCGAATATTTGTGTACGAATTCGGCCTACTTTGGTTCTGATGATGGGTTCGACCTATCAGTTCGGCCCATAGAATGGGTCCTACAACTCGACCTTAGCCCAGTATCGCAGCTGGACTGGCCTTTCCACTGCGAGTTGGGCCCAAGTGCTTGAGGACTTGGGTGGACCGTTGGTAATGAAGTTGGACTTAGTTGGGTTGCCCACATGCTTATCTGACCCATTTGGATTTGGGCTTAGGGGATTGGACCGGTCTAAGGCTTGGGTCCGATTCATCTCTTATTTAGTCCCTTCATTTGCCTCCTAGCTCACGCTAAGGTTTCCCTTGGGGGGAGCTATTGTTCTGCACTCCAAGCCTCACGTCGCCTCAGTTTTGCTTCGGTTCGGCCTTGATGACGGTTCAATCCTGACACACAACCGCTGCATGCGTTCTTTCATGGTGACACGTGGCGGTGTGGGATAGATGTGCAGAGATAGTGCGTCGATTCCATACCAACGATCGTGCTTCGTGTACCTTCACCCCGGCTGTTGCAATAAATGCTCTGGGCTGTCAATCCAAAACCCTTTATCTGCTTTTCGTTCTTTTAGAGAGTTTCAAAAAAAAAAAAACCCTTTCCGTTCCTCTGAGCCAGTCTCATTAGTGCTCTGTCTAGACGTTCCACCGCCGCTCTTGCTTCAGCACTGCTCGTTCGCCACCGTTGCTCTGATCTCTGTAAGTTCTCTTGTGATCCTTTTTCCCCTGTCTTTTTCTCTTTCAATCATCTCGTTTGGCCCTTGCACCGTTATATTCCACATCTTAATATCTGAGTTCTACCCCAGTACCACTAGGTTTGGTTTAATGGGAAAGTTTCGCTCGTTAGTTGATACTCCCGAGGCCATGGCCATGTTTTGTCGTGACTATAACATCCCCGCTGATGTGACCCTTTCGCTGGCAAGGGTCGATGCCAAGCGTATGGGCACTAGGAATACTGCCGCCTTTTCGATTGCATCCATCGTTAAGGGAGGGGTTCGGTTTCCCCTCGACCCTTTGGTGCGCCGATTTCTGCACCAGGTTCAACTCACCCCAATGTAAGTGTCTGTTAACCTGTTTCGTGTCGTCTGTGGGGTGTCCGCTCTCAACAAGCAGTTGGGTTTGAATCTCGATATTTGGGACATTTTGGGCTGCTACACTCTCTCGCACAACAAGGATCATAGCACGTACTACCTGCGTGTTCGTTCGATCGATTGTCATCTGGTGACTGGTTTGCTTGACTCAGACAAGCACAATGACGATTTTCTGCAAGTTGGTGGCAACTGGGAGTTCCCTGCTAGGACTGAATTCCAGTCCGAACGGATTCCCCTGAAGGATGGCTATCGAGGTTCGAATCCTTCCTCTAGTGTCTTTTGTATTTCTTGCCTTTGTTTTGGATGTTGCTTTAATGTGGTACCCCCCCTTTTTTTTTTTTTTTTTTTGCAGAGGCTTTCCGTTTTCAGTGCAGGCCGAACCGAGAAAACGCTGAGGCCATCAAAGCCGTTCTGAGGTACAAGAAGAGTTCGCACCAGAGTTGTTGGATTACCAAGCGACTTATCGTTCCGTCATTTCGAAGAAGGCGAAGCTTGCGGCATCCCTTATAGATTCTGACACTGACACTGATACATCTCTCACCCCTCTAGTTACAAATCACCGCCGAAGCTAGGGTGCACTGCCTGAGAAGACGCCCTCTCCTGTCCCTAGTTTCGTAGGGGGCGGGTCTGTGTCGAAGAGAAGAGTGCTGGTGGATTTGGAGGCCGAGGCTTTTGGCGCCTCTGATGCCTTGGAGACTCCTTTGTTGAAAGTCGAGGCGAAGAGCCTCATGGATGTGAAGCTGGAGGTAGGAGCTTCTGGAACTCATGCTACTACTGCCAAGCCCTCCACTTCGGTTGCTGCGTGCGCAAAGAAGATGAGGAGAGAGACTGGCAAGGCAGTGGTTGGAGAAGTTTCTGAAGATCCTATTGAAGACGAAATATTTGAGAAATGGGAACCGCCGATGCTACATTAAGGCAGGCCCATTTCTATCTCTGATTCGGTTGTTGCTTCCAAAGATTTTGCTTTTGACTTGACCAAGACTCTGTTGATGCCGATGGACATGGCTGACCATAATGGGCCCCGCAATATTCCTATTTTGAAAGGGACCCTTCAGATGATGACAGCTGTAAGTGCGTTCTTGCTTTGCTTGTTTTTGGTGTTATACTGCTGCCTTCTTTCTTTTAATACTTTGTAATCCGTTGTAGTGTATTCAGAGGATACATCTGTCCATCACCCGAACAGAGGAACTGGAAAAGACCGTACTGGAGGCCACTATGAATGCTGAGAGACTGACAGTGGGCCTGGAAGCCGAGAAGGAAGGACGCAGAACTGCCGAAAGGGAGGCATTCCGTCTGAACAAGGTTGTTGCTTCAACTGAAAAGTCAAAGGAGGCTGCTATTGGGGAGCAGGCTCAACTTGAAGGAAAAGTGGCAGAGCTGGAGGCCGTTATCGCAGTGATAGCTGCCAAGCGTTTTGCGTTGAAGGCCAAGTACTGGAAACAAGGTTGGGATGATGCTGGGGCTGCCTATAAAGAGGAGGTGCTGGTCCTGCGAGACAAACTCTTTCTGAAGGGTTGGTCGAGTGCTCTAGCCGCTGCCCTGGTTCCTGAAGGTTCTTCCCTGTTTCAGGATGTCCCAGTTCCCTCAAGGTCCCTGGGTTCAAAGATTGTCTCTACCCCTGCAGTTCTTCCGGCTGAGGTTTCCCCAGAAATTGATTCTGTAAACAAGACTCAGGAGAGTGATGTTGCCATTAAGACGGTGAACGTTGAAGGGGGTGGAACCCTGGAGACTGAAGCCGCGGGAGACGTGGTTAAGGTAGTTTTCACTTCTCAGGAAGTTGGAGTTGTCTCTACTTTTCCTCCCCAAGACGGCCTAAACAAGATTGTGGACACTGCTCCTGAGGTTCCCTCTGTTGATGAAAGTTGAAGTTTTCTTTGGAAAGACTTGAAGTTTTTGCTTTTTGGACTCTCTTTTGTTTTCATGTTTCTAATGTACTGTGGCTCGGTCCCCTTGACGAGTTCTCGCTTTATACTTGCAAAGACAGTTTTTCTCTTCTTTTTTCCTTTTATTTGTTGTTGGCTATAGGGCCATCTGTGCCTTTGTTGGATGATGGAATTTTCCTTTTGATTTTGCAATCGGATACTTTCTGGCTTTTACATCTGAATATATTCTGTACTGTCTGGCCCCGGCCGAGCACTGTTGGGACCCCAGGGTCGAACAGATGCTCGGTCTGGTTCTGTATTGTTTCGAATAGATGCTCCATCTAGTTTTATACTATTTGCCCCTGGCCGAGCTCTATTAGGACATCGGGGCCGAACAGATGCTCGGTCTGGTTAACGAATATGTTGCATGGCTATACTTGGTTTTGTAATGAAAGGAAGAGGGTCTTACTTGGGTCTAGGTTGGTTCTAAAAAACAATTATTTGCCCTCACCTGGAGCTAAGTAAGATCTGTGCTGAAGACTGTGCTCTCTAGGCAGAACTGCTTAAATCTGTTGCAACTTTGATATTATAAGTGTACTTGAATGGGATAAAGATATGAAGAGGTGTCTTACTCAGGTCCAGGTTGGTTTGAAAGAAAACAATTGTTTGCCCCCAGTTGGAGTTGAGTAAGACTAGTGCTGAAAGTTTGTTCCTAATAGAGTCTACCTTAGTCTGTTCCAACTCTGTTTGTATGCAGCAGTACTGAAGTGTTGATGTGACGATACTTAAGAGATTTTGTAGATTCAGAGATGTTTACTTAAGATGTGTTAGTGCGGTTTCCACCAAGTAATTCCACTAGGCTAAAGTCCAATTTAGTTGCCAAACATAAGTCCACCAAGTAGTTTCACTTGGCATGTTTGAGTGCTAACTGAATTTTAATTCCGTTCAGCCGTTCTGAAACTAAGTCCATTTGGGTTAAGACCAAAGCTGAGTCCGTTTGATACACATCAAAGATAATTCCGTTTGATAAACATCAAAGCTATTTCTATTTGGTATGTACCAAAGCTAATTCCGTTTGATAAACATCAAAGCTAATTTTTGTTTGGTAAACATCAAAGCTAATTCTGTTTGGTGGACACCAAAGCTAATTACAAAAATTTGACAGTCTTGAGAGAAGTGGGGAGGCATTTGTATTGGCCAAAAGATAAATACCTTTACATCTTGATAGAGAAGTTGGGGCTTAATTCTATTGACAGTATTTCTTGAGATTTGTTACATTCTAGGGTCGAGGTATGGCTCGGCCTTTGAGATCCTCTAGGTAGTAAGCTCCGTTTCCAGCAACAACTGTGACTTTGTAGGGGCCTTCCTAGTTAGGCCTGAGTTTTCCTTCGCCAGACACCCTTTTGTAATCCATGACTTTCCTCAAAACCAATTCTCCAAGTGTGAATTGTCTTGGGAAAACTTTTTGGTTGAAACTCTTGATGAGCTACTGCTGATATCCTACAAGTCTGATCAGTGCGGCTTCTCTTTGGCCTTATGCCATATCCAGTGCTTGTGCAATAGCTTCCTCATTATTGGTGCTTTCAAACAATTCAAATCGGAGGGTTGGGAGACCTACTTCAAGTGGAATGATGACTTCCATTCTATAAGTCAGGGAGTAAGGTGTTTCCCCCATTGAGAGCCGTGCTGTGGTTCGGTACGCCCATAGCACGTGGGGTAACTCTTCTACCCATTTTCCTTTTGCATGTTCAAGCCGTTTCTTTACTCCGTTGATAATGGTTTTTTTGACGCTTTTGCCTATCCATTACTTTGTGGGTACCCCTGGAGAAGAGTTCCGATATTCGATTATGAGGTCAGCACAAAACTTTCTGAAGATCTTCCCATCAAACTGTGTTCCATTATCTACAATCAGTACCCGCGGGATGCCGAAACGCACTACTACGTTCCTCATGACGAACCGCTTTGGGTCTACTTCTTTGATACTTGCTAGTGCTTCGACTTCAGCCCACTTAGTGAAATAGTCGGTTGGAGCGATGAAAAATCGTCTGTTCCCAGTGCCTCGTGCCAATGGTCCGACAATATCCAAATCTCATTAGGTAAAGGGCCACGGGCTGGTGAGTAGAGTAAGAGTTTTGGCTGGCTAATGAATTAGTGGAGCGAACCTCTGACATTTATCGCACTTCTGAATGTACTGTTGTGCATCTTGTTGCATCCGTGGCCACCAGTACCCGTGAGTGAGGGCCTGGTGTGCCAGTGACCTTCCACTAACGTGGCATCCACAAATCCCATCGTGAATTTTGTAGAGAACATTTTCGACCAGATTTGGATACGCGCATAGAAGATAAGGGCCGAGATAGAAGCATCTGTACAGCTTCCTAGATGGTGAGATCCAAAACCGAGTTGACCTGTGTCTGACTTTGTTGGCTTTCTTTTTATCTTCGGGGAGAGTGCCAGATTTTAGAAAAGCAAGTATCGGATCCATCCAGCTTGGCTCTAAGTTGCTACAAAGGACTGAAGATACAATGCTTGGTTCTAGCACGAACTCAACCCAAACTTTTCTAGCATCTTTAGTATCTACTGACGAGTTGAGGCAAGCCAGAGCATCAGCATGGATGTTTTTGTCCCAACTGATTCGTTCCACTCATATGGATCAAATTTTTTTGAGTAGATCTTTGGCCCTCCCTGCGTACATAGCTATTCTTTCGTCTCGTGTTTCATAGAACCTGGAAAGTTGGTTTACCACCAGTTGTGAGTCGCTGAAAACAAAAAGTTGTTCTGTACTGAACTGTTCGGCACTGTGTAAGCCAGCCGGCAATGCTTCGTATTCCGCCTTATTGTTAGAGGCCTTCCAACTGAGCCTGAGAGCCTGCTCCCAAATAAATCCCTCTGGTGAGCTAAGTACTACTCCTGCCCCCAAGCCTCGGTTATTGGATGATCCGTCGACATAGAGCTGCCAGATGTTTCCAATAAAGAGTTTCTATGCTTCCGAAGCGCAGTGCTTTTCCTGTTCGGTGGTGCGTAGCACCTGTGTCGAACTTCAACTCCCTGGCTCGGTACTCTGGGTGGGAGCAAATTCTGCGATGAAATCTACCAAGACCTGGGCCTTGATTGCTGTCCTGGGTTGGTACTGAATGTCAAACTCACCAAGTTCTACCGCCCATTTTGCTGTTCGGCTAGAGAAATCAGCTCGGCTGAATACAGATCTGAGGGGGAACTCGGTGAGGACATTGATGGTATGCCCCTGGAAGTAATGTTGCAATTTTCTTGAGGCGATAAGCAGCACGTAAGCTAACTTTTCCAAGGGTAGATACTGTGTCTCGGCATCTAGTAAAGTCTTGCTAACATAGTATACTGGCCTCTGCTCCTTGTTAACTTCTCGAATTAATACCGCGCTTACGGCGTGATCTGAGACTGATAGATATAGGTACAGCTCCTCTCCTGGTTTTGGAGTGGACAGAAGAGGTGGTGTACTAAGGTATCTTTTAAGACTTTGCAATGTCTCGGTACACTCGGGTCTCCATTCAAATGCTTCTTTTTTTCTCAACAGCTGGAAAAAAGGGTTCATCCGGTCTGAAGACTTGCTGATGAAGCAATTCAGGGCGGCCGCCATTCCGGCCAGCTTTTATAGCTCTTTAGCTTTCGTTGGTACTTCTAGCTCTTTTATTGCTTTGATCTGATCTGGATTTGCCTCGATTCCTCTGTGAGTGACCATATACCCCAAGAACTTCCCTGTTTCTACCCTGAAAGCGCATTTCGAGGTATTGAGGCGAAGTTGATGGTTTTTCAGGATACCAAAGACTTCTCTTAAGTCTGCGAGGTGGTTCATAGCGAGCTTGGTTTTTACTACCATATCATCAATATATGCTTCCATGGTCTTTCCGAGTTGGTCCTTGAACATTCGAGTGATCATTCGCTGGTAGGTTACTCCAGCGTTCTTAAGGCCGAACGACATTACTTTGTAGTAATAAGTGCCCCTTGGAGTGATAAATGCTGTCTTCTCTTGATCCGAGCCGAACAGTGGTATCTGGTGGTAATCGCTATAAGCGTCCAAAAAGCTCATGAGCTCATGCCTTGCCGTTGAATCTACCAGTACGAGGCAGAGGAAAACTGTTTTTGGGATAAGTTTTGTTTAGGCAGGTGAAGTCAACGCAGACCCTTCGTTTTCTGTTCTTCTTTTTGACTACAATTGTATTGGACAGCCATTGTGGGTACTGAATTTCTCTAATCGCTCCCAATGCCAGGAGTTTTTCGACCTCAGCAATTACTGCTTCAGTGTGCTCAACTAAGGACCTCCGACTTTTTTGTACAACAGGCCGAGCTGAAGGGTTGATGTTGAGTTTGTGGCAAGTAAATTCTGGGTTCAGCCCTGGAGTATCATATGCTGACCATGCGAATACCTCCATATTTTCCCTCAGCAGTTCAAGTAGCTGAAGTTTCTCATCAGCGCCTAGCGAGGTGCCGATAAGGAAGTACTTTTCTGGATCATCCTCCTTTACCAAGACTTTCTCCAAATCCTCTACCATATTTTCCTCTAGGCCCCCTCTACATCTTCCAAGACTTGTTGTTCGGCCACTTCCACTATCTGTACCCAGTTACAAAGTTGATTAGCCTTCAATGCCGCCATGAAACAATGTTTTGACGCAACTTGATCCCCTAAGATCTGCTCTACTCTGTGTTCCGTTGGGAAACAGATGAGTTGGTGGTAGGTTGAAGGGACTGCTTTCATTCGGTGAATCCATGGACGACCTAGTATGGCGTTATAAGGGGATGGTGTATTAATAACTAGAAATTCTATCTGGAGGGTCTTCGTTCCTACCACAACTGGCAACACTATTCTGCCAAGTGGCCATCCTAGCTGTGAATTGAAGCTGACTAATGGAGCTGCTGCTGGGGTGAGGTGCTGGTCGGAGAGACCAAGCTTTCTAAACAAGTCATAATACAATATGTCTGCTGCACTGCCTTGATCTACCAGGACTCGTTTTACGTCAAACCATTTCCCAATTCTCACAGTTATAATCAGTGCATCAGTATGTGGGTGCTGTATGCCTTCTAAATCCTTTCTAGTAAATGAAACAGTGTACAAGGGGGATTTGGGTGCTGTGCGTACCTTTTTTGACGTGGGCTCTACTGACATGACCTGCTGAATTTGCACAGCCTTAGCAATCTCTTATTTCAGTGCCTCTTTACGTTCTTGGGTTGCTGTTCCATGGATCACATTTATTATCGGCCGAGGTGGGTGCTCAATGTTCGGTTCTGGTGGTGGGTTCCCCGGTTCGGTCACTGCTTTATCCTGATCAATGTAATCCCGGAGGTGCCTAGCTACTACTAGGTCTTCCAAGTGTTGCTTCAGTGGTCTACAGTTCTGAATCATATGCCCCCTGTCTTGGTGATAGGTGCATCTGAGCTTCTGATTACGCCGAGCTGGATCTCCCAACATTTTTGGCGACCAAATAAAGAAGGGCTCCCTCTTGATCTTTTCTAGGATACGATAGATGGGTTCCTTAAATACGGTCACGATTGCTTCGTGAGATTTGGACTTATCCACCTCGTTCACTGTGAGCCCTTGGTGTTTCCCTCGGTCCGTTCTCTTCTTGTGCCGAGCTGTTTGTTCTGTTGATGCTTCCTCGATGAGGATCTGGTCATCCTCGAGGCGAGCGTCCTGCTTGATCCTGGCACGTAAATCTTTCAATGCTGTGGGCGGGCGCTTGGTAAGTGACTGTCTTAACTTACTTTCTGGGCACAGACCATATTTGAAGGACATAATAGCCATCTGCTCACTGCAAACGTTTTCTTCTAAGTCATTGTACTCTTCCCAATACCTCATAGCATAACTACGCAGCGTTTCTTCCTGCTCCTTTCGGAGACCGAATAGTGTATCCGACTCTTTCGGGATCTTAGTGTTGGAGACAAACCTAGCTAAGAACTCTTCGGAGAGCTGCTTTTCAGTCATAAATTGATCCAGCGGGGAGTCGATCGAACCATCGAAGTCCAGTTTCTCCTAAGCTTGACGGGAAGACTTTGCACATCAGTGCCTCATCTCGGCTCCATAAAGACATCATCTGTCTATAATGAATAATATGCATTAATGGGTCTGATTCCCATCGTACGACGTGAACTTTGGCTGGGTGAATTTCTTCGGGGGTCTCATGGCCTCAATTTCCGGGGAGAATTGGGAGAAGACAAGCCTATCCAGCGCTCGATGTTCTCTCTGGTGAATGGTACGGTCTAGATGATCCTGACGTTGTTCGTTCTACTTGTTGCCAATCAGCCAAGTACGAAGGTCTTGAGGAGGGTACTCAGTCTGTTGGCTAACCGTCTTCTGCCTCTTAGACCTTCTCCGGCGTGACCCACGGAAGTGGCTGCTCGCCGCTTCACTCTGTATCGGGATTGGCTGGCTTCGCTGCCTAGACTCATTTCTGGGGAACTTCTTCACTGGTGGTTCTCTGGATAAGCTCCTCCGTCGTAAGCGAGAGGGCTTTGCTTTAGTCTTCTTTTCCGTTGGATCACCCAACACCCTTTTAAGTTGCGCTTTCAGCTCCTGTATCTCCATCCCCATGGAGTCTATGATTCGATCTCTGCAATCCTTTTCCAGAAAAAAGTGATGAGAAGAACCTCCGGCGAAGGGTAATTGATGCTCGACGGATTCGGGGGTTCGGTGGTTGTTTCCAGATTGTTCTTCTAGGACTGTTGGGAGTGCCAAGCCTTTTTCCTTTGTCTTCTTCGTCTGTGGAGTATGTGTCAAAGGTGGGTTGTCCTCAATCCCCATCGCCGGACCTGAGTGCAGAGCTCAGAGACAAAGTGATCCACGCTCACCGCACCAATTGTGTGTACTGGATTCCACACTAGATGAAAGTGGATCGGGGCTCCGCACTCGGTTGGACTATCCAAGGATTGAGGTTCCTGTAGCAAGAAGCACAATAAAAGCTACCCGGCCGGGGTTGGCCGGATAACCCCTCCGGTGTGGGAATCAGTGATCGGAGAAGAAGTGTAGAGAGTTGAGTTTTTTTTTTGTAAGTGGAGTTCAGTTTGGATCAGTTACCTTCAATGTGAAGTTTCTGTAGTATATATAGAGTTCCTTGCTTGTTTCCTAATATGGTTTCATAGAGCTCTGGTGCTGCCAAGCTTCCTTTTAGCATGGCCCCAGGTGGGGGACCATTCGGTAGTTGCCTAGACGTGCTTATAGTCATGCTGATAACAAACCACATTCCTCTAGTTCAACTGCTTCCGTGATTCTAGGTGTAGGGGACCAGCTGAGGTGGCAACTTGCACATGCATATACTCATAGCTTCCACGTTTCTTTGAGAGGTTCCCTCTACTTGGCACTGTTGTGCCTCGGCTCGGCCCTTTGCGAGGCTACTGTTGGGATGGGCTGGCCCATTCGGATATTTGTGTACGGATTCGGCCTACTTTGGTTCTGATGATGGGTTTGACCCATCAGTTCGGCCCATAGAATGGGTCTTGCAGCTCGGCCCTAGCCTAGTATCGCAGCTGGACTAGCCTTTCCACTGCGAGTTGGGCCCAAGTGCTTGAGGACTTGGATGGACTGTTGGTAATGAAGTTAGACTTAGTTGGGTTGCCCGCATGCTTATCTGACCCATTTGGATTTGGGTTTAGGGGATTGGACCAGTCCAAGGCTTGGGTCCGACCCATCTCTTATTTAGTCCTTTCAAATCCCACTAACTAAAATAAGAATCAAATTCAAACTTAAATTTGAGAAAGGCCAACTTTTTATTTATTATTTATTTAACTACTTAGTGCATGATGGTTTCTTAATTTGGTATCTCAGGTATAGGGATGAGCATAGTCCGGATTGGATTGGATTGGGATAAAATCAGGACCAATCCGTTATCTACGGTTCCTGAAAAATTGGAACAAATCCAATCCGTTTAAATCATGGAACCAATCCGAACCAATCCATTTAAATACGGATTGGATCGGTTTAGGACCACGGATTCACATAATTAAGTAACAAAAATATATATAAATATATAACATTTTAATTTCATAAAAATATAAATATAGCGCTATATTAGTTCCACAATAGCAATATGTTTTTCTATAATAGTGACATACTGTTCTAGAATTTAAACAACCATAAGAAAACTGGTTTCACCATAAGTATTTAAACCATTACAAATTAAAACTAAAAACTAACAAACAAAAGTAATAAAAGAAGATTTTATACGGTTTTAGATTTGAGTTTAGATTTTATATATAATAAGAGAAGATACTATGGAGGAGGATGTATAATAAAAATATAGACTATTTATATCCGGTCTGAATTGGTTCCAATCCGGAACCGTGAGGTTCAATCCGGAACCAATCCGTGGACTATGAATTTTTAATTCTTTAATCCGAAACCGAACTGCGAATTTAAAAAATCAATCCAAACTTATCGAATTAGACTGAACTAGATCAAATTACAGATTTCACGTACTCCTTGCACAGCCCTACTCAGGTACACACTTGACTGGATGCCTGCGGATGATAGGAAGGAAGTTCCACTCAAAAGTGGGTTTGAATATGCTTCTGCCATCTGCCCCGGCAAAGCCAACTATCCATGTTCAGGTGCATTCGGATAATATAAGTAAGTGTATTTTTAAAATTTTTTTATAATAAAAATATATAAAAAATAAAAAGATAATGTAATTACAATAAAAAATTAAAACGATAAATAAGTATACTCCAAACAACCCCTCAGTGGCTAGAAAATTTTGTGAGTAGTGTCATCATTCAAATATTTCATCATATTGTCTTTATATTTGTTAATTTTATTTTTTATGTTTTCATAAACAAAAATAATGGAAAATTTGAAAATATTCACCATCTCAATATTTTTTTATTTAAAAAAATAAAAAATTAAAGGAAATAATTATTAAGAAGAGTTTGTCAAGCAAGATTTCTTTATCAGTGTCCATTTTTGCCATTTATTAAAAATTTTTTTTTCTCAAATCATAAATAAAAGAGAGAATTTTAGCCCTGTTTGGCTATCATTTTGGGGCTAAAAAAGTACAAAATGACAAAATACGTTAAATAAGTTAATAAGAAAAAATATTACATTCAATACATAATCATTGCACTTTTTCTTTTACAAAAATCAAAAAAGTCAAAAAAATCCAAACCAATCGAGACTAAAAAAGTCAAGCTAAAAAAATTCTAACATAAAATTGGTTATATTAGACAATGCCAAATAAAACTTAATATTGTTTGATCAAAATGGCAAATAAATACATACACTTTTACAGCAATCACTTATTGTTATTCCCTTGTACTATTTATGAAAACACTCATACAAAATTAATGAATTTTACATGTTGGAAATTGAGTCAAATTTGACTCGACCCATAAACCATGGAACGTTCACATAGGTTGTAGATAATTCACATATTAAATAAAGTGAAGATAATTAAGGGATTATCATTCACTACAAGAAAACACATTTTTGTCAACCATTTTTGGCTACCAAAACAAATTTAGTCGCCAAAAGTGTGGGAGTTGGCTACCAAAATTAATTTTAGTCGGCAAAAGTTAACCTTTTAGCTACTAATTTTTTTTAGTAGGGGAATGTTGATTATTGGCGACTAAAAAAAATTTAGTAGCTAAAAAAAATACAATTGGCGACAAAAAAAATTTTTAGTAGTTAAACATATCACAATTGGCGACTAAAAGAATTTTTAGTCGCCAAAGACTTACTTTTGGCTACTAAATAGTTTGGTAGCCGAATGAAAATAAAAAAATTATAAAATACCTTTGGCGACCAAAATTTGGTCGCCAAAAACGGGGGATTCACCGACTAAATTAATACAATTGGCGACAAAAAAATTTTTAGTAGCTAAACATATCACAATTGGCGACTAAAAGAATTTTTAGTCGCCAAAGACTTACTTTTGGCTACTAAATAGTTTGGTAGCCGAATGAAAATAAAAAAATTATAAAATACCTTTTTAAATAGTTTGGTAGCCAATTGTTTAATAAAAAAATTATAAAATACCTTTGGCGACCAAAATTTGGTCGCCAAAAACGGGGGATTCACCGACTAAATTACTTTTTAGTCGCCAAAGACCTACTTTTGGCTACTAAATAGTTTGGTAGCCGAATGAAAATAAAAAAATTATAAAATACCTTTGGCGACCAAAATTTGGTCGCCAAAAACGGGGGATTCACCGACTAAATTACTTTTTAGTCGCCAAAGACCTACTTTTGGCTACTAAATAGTTTGGTAGCCGATTGTTTAATAATGGTAAAGTGTTCCTTTAGGTAATGGTAATTTCTGTAGGGTTGTAATGAAAAATTAATATTATTAAAATGTAATATTATTAAAATGTAATGAATATTTTTAAAATGTAATAATTTATCATTTAAATAAAATTTTCAATTTTTCAATATCATTATCAAAACGAGGGTTAAGTGTGTAAAAAAAATTCACTCATTATATTTTTATTTAAAAATAATTTTAATATATTTGTTACTTTTATTTTAATTTTTTAGACTGTTGTTATTTTACTTTTACCGACTAAATATTAGTCGGCGATTATAATTACAAAATTTAAAAATTGTGCTTCATATCTGAGGGAAACTTCGGAGGGAAACTTTATTACTTCTTTATTTTCTCTCTCTCTTTCTCACTCTCTCATGCCTCTGCCCTCCTCCAGCTCTCTCTCTCGCCTTTGTCTCCATCGTCGTCGGGTACGGGAGCATCACTGCCATCGCACACGAGCACCACCGTCACTGCGTATGCGATTCCACTTTGATCGACTCAGCCCTTCCTCTTTGATCTCTCTGAAATTATCTCTAGATCGACCAAGGATCTCTGGGCCACCATTATCACAGGTAAGAAAACTTCCATTTCTCTCTCTATTTTTCTGAAATCTGGTTCTTCTCTGATCTGATGAGTGAATTAGTTTTGAATTTAGTTCTGAAATGGTTTGATCTTTATTTGCTGATTTTGGATTGTTTTTTCTCTCATCTGTATAGTTTCTCTGTGTATAGCAAAGATGAATCATGCTATATACTTTTTGTGTCTGCAAGGTGTTCGACAAAATGTCACAATGGCAACTGAAATTTGCATTTTGTTTAGGTGAGTCTTTTGACTGAAAATGGAAACACCAAGGATGATTTGAGGCTCCCCACTGATGATGCTCTGCTCACCCAGGTATATGGTTCAACTTTTTTAGTACCTTGTGTTTTTGATTGTTTGATTCTTTATGTATTCCTTTTTTGATAAGTTTTATGAACAGAACTTGAAAAATAAGAAAAAAGTTTTATTGTTATGTAGAAAAGTTAAAATCACTAGTGGGTGTGGCTTGCAGAACTTGACTAACAAGTTTCTGTATTCAAATTTTAGCTTGACAAGTTTCTGTAGAAAAGTTAAAATCACAAGTGGGTGTGGCTTGCATAATCAAATTAAATACATAATTAGTATATTAGAAAATTATTTAGTAATTTTGAAATTGGAGCATTATCGTGATAAGTGCATGTGATCCATAACTTAGTTAATGGAAGACCCTCATATAGTGTAATTTTGCTTAAATGTGATAGCCTTAAACTATTGGACTGGAAGTTCTGGAGAGTATTTGTCCAGATTATTGCTGTTTAAGAACTCAAAGAAAGATTGGAAACTTTGAAGATTTTCTAACAACTAACTCTATTTCCAGTTCTATAGCTGTTTTAAACATATCAAAATTTGGTTGTTTGCAATAATTGTTACAAACCCTGGAATAAAACTCTTAGACTCACCGAGCACATCATTGTCATTATCATCATGGAGATTGGTCTCCCTTTCTTAGTAGGAGGTGTCCAGACTACCTTTTGATGTTATTAGTAAAGAGACTAAATTTGTGGAAATTATAAAATGAGAAGGCAACAAAAAAGAAATAGAGAATGTAAGACTGAATTAAATGTGTGGCCTGGGTCAGATTTGGATGTCCCAAAGGGCTCACACCCTTAGGCAAAAAATGTGGGATAGAGGGTTGCACACCTTACCCGACACCTCTTTCAAGAGGCTTAATGGTTTTTTATTCTTCCAACATGGGTAATTTTACTTCCAACATGGGTTTATCTTTTGCATATATATGAAAAAAAGAGCAGTGTGGGTTTGTAAGGTTTGTAATTTTGAATGTTTTTATTGATCGTTGAATATTGTGTATGTCATGTTCTCTCATTTGTTGGTTTGTCACTTTTATGTGTTTAGAGCAGTGTCGGTTTGTAAGATTTGGATTGGGAGATTATTGGGTTTGTGGGCCTCTTTGCTACCGACGCTTGGCAAGGTACGATTTTTGTTTGTTTTGATTTTGGTTGTCATTTTTGTTTGTTTTGATTTCAGTTGTTTTTGGATTTGTTGTTTACATTCTCCTATGGTTTTGTAGTTTGCAGTGGCTGTTCATTGACATTTTTTATCAAATCTGATTTTAGCAAAATTATATGGGCATCAAAATTATATGAGTCTTTCATATTAGTTTGGAATTGTTTTGCTTCTGCTACCATAAATCATGGTGTAGTCATTTGTAAAAGCACACAATTTCTGCCTCTAATCTGGTAGGTGTAGTTTTTGTACCTCCTGTTATATCAAAAATGGGAAATAATACATCACCTTCAGCAACACCATACATGTTATTGATAATGTGATTTAACCAAAATAATCATGAAAAAAGTATCTCCAATCTCATAAACCAAACTTGAGGCAATCATCCTTAAATTATTATTCATCCTTAAATTATCATTGAACAGCAGTTGTTGCTCCAAGAAAAAAAAACTGCCGCCTAAATCATAACAACTAAATGTGGAAAACCACTAAATCTTTGTAAGAGAGAGCCAGGATAAAATTTTTGTAAGAGCATGTGGATTAAAGAACTAGAGTCCAAAGATGATGATCGGAAGTACGTGCTCATTTGTGTGCATGCTTATTTAAAGAAGTAATACTAAAAATATTTTTTGTTTTGGTATTTGAAGAAATAAAGAAGAAAGATGAAATAACAAGAAAGATGTCACTTGATATAATCACTTGATTAGTTACAAATTTTGATATCACTTGATATAATTAGTTACAAAAAATTTTGATATCATTGTTGTCCTTGATATCACATGATATAATTACAAATTTTTAAAATTTAAGGATGATTAGTTATTATAAAATTTAATCCACAAATTATATCATCAAAATAAATTACCACTATATTTTAATCTTAATATTATTTACATCGTGCCTTTAGGCACGGGCATACGCTAGTATATATATATATTATCATTTTTAACTATACAAAACAAGAGGTGAGGTTGGGTTGGTGTCCATATTGCCAGTGAAGTCAAAAAGGAGACAAAACTACAAGCATGAGAGTTAGCTATCATTTACATCATTATCAGTCCCAATGTGACGTAAATCCAAATACACTTGGTTTCAATTACAAAATTTCTTGAAGCTTGTTCAATGCTTTTAATGTGATTCTGTCTTACCTTAGGAAGCAAACTGCAAATGCTAAATTGTTTGCCTTCTGAATAGAATATTTCTGGCCTTTACTATGTTCATCATTACCAGCTTGAATATTATGGGAGTGCAAATGTCACTTGTTTCTCATATATTAGTTATTTTTTTCCTCTTCACCTACCTATATATAAATCTCCATTTTTATTTATGATTTTTGTGGGTTGTTGTTGTTGTAATGCTCTTCATTCATTAAACCCCTCAAACTGGGGTAAGTTGACTTTATCAGACTAATTTAGTGGATGTTGAACCTGTTTACTATTTTTATGCATAGAGATAGGCTAATTTAGTGGATGTCAAACTGGGGAGTGCAAATGTCCATTTTTATTTAGTGGAACTAGCTTCACTTGGTATTAATCTTATTAGTTTTTCATTTTATTTATATTATGCAGGATGTTTACATGTACTTCCGTGGCAGTAAGCAGCAGAGATGAAGCGTGAGGCTGCAAAACGGACAATGATGGCTGCGCTGCCATGATTCAGAAAGATTCTTTGGTTTGATAATGCTGAGAGAAATCAAAACATTCACTATTTTTTTGCACTTGTGCCTAGTCTAGTATTTATAAGCTTTCATATAATCTGCTTAAAATATGTATGTAAAAGACAGATTCTGACAAACAAGTTTAAGTTAGGACATGTTGTGGTACATATGTCATTTTTGGAAATTAATTTGGTTAGTCTTGTATTATGTATGAAATGAAATTATTGACGTTGGATTAGACTTGGTTCGTATGGAATTTGTATTATATATAGAATTGGACGTTTATTTTTAATGTTTTGGATGGTTGGAACTAGAATGTGTGCACGTTGTTGAATGCTTGATAATATATTTAGCGTTGATGGGTTATATTGAATCCTGGGTTATGTACGTACAGGTTGTATTAAACATGGATGTAGGTTGTTTAGAATTTTTTTGGAAAATAAAAAAAAAAAAATAGATGGTAGCCAAATACATAGTTGGAATTTTTTGGCTACTAATAATTTAGTAGCAAAAACATTTGGCGACTAAAACATTTGGTAGCAAAAAGTAACGAATAGTTGGTTAAAATTTTTATGTAGAACTTTTAGTGACTAAAAAATTAGTAGCCGAAATGTCACTATTGCCGACTAAGTATGGATTCATAGCCAAATGTTAACTTTCAGTGACTAATTCTTTCGTAGCAAAAAGTAACACATTCGCCGACCAAATGAATGTTAGTAGGCAAAAGTCACATTCGGCGACTAATACTTTAGTGGCGGAAACATACATTTTTCCGACTAAACTAAGATTAGTAGCCAAATGTGCACACTTTCGGCGACCAAACAAATTTTAGTCGCCAATACTATCGCCGACAGGGTAAAGGCGACGAGCTTAGCGACAAAAAATTTTGGTCGCTAAATGGTTTCGACGACCAAATTTTGGACTTTTGGCGACCAATATTTTGGTAGTCAAAAGCGACATTTCTTGTAGTGATTGGAAGTGCTAGAGTTGTTGTGGGAGTTTACAACTCTACTTCTATTTGCAAAGATATGCCTTATATAACACTTCTGATATAGAGAAACTATATACGTGTGGGAGTTTACTTGAAAAATCTCTACAGTTTTCTGTTTTCTCTGTGTTCTTCCCTCCTAGGTCACCATTGTTGAATCTAAAATTTGGAGTGCGGATACAACATTGAGAAACTTTAGTAGCTTCTCAAACAACGCAGGGTTAGCAAGATGAGACTTGTAATTCAAGTAATCCAATCCAAATTCTTTCTACTGGAGGTAACTTGTTTACCTGTAATTTTTTCATCATTGGTATTAGAGTTATGCTTGCTTGTTTTCGTCTCATCATTTGCATGATATAGATTAGATTTTTTCATATTAAATTGAATATTATTTGTTTTAATATTGTTGTATATCATGACATGCCTGAAAAGGATTTTGAAAAGAGGTACCTTTGGTTTTCTTTTGGAATCGTGATTTCAATCAAAACATTTCAACACTTATAACCTAACAAAATTTTCAAAACTCAATTCAAAATTTTTTTTCAAAACTTTGTTTAAAAAAAAAATTCAAAAATAATATATATTTATTTTGTTCTTTAAAATTATCTTTCATTTTTATTTTTTTGAAAAAAATATTTTTTTAGAAAAGATATATTTTTTTTGAAGCAAAATATTATTTATTTATTTTATTTTTTTGAAAAAAAATATTTTGTTATTTTTTTAAGTATTGGTCAGATAATTTGCTATGATTTAGATATACATGGGTGATAAATTTTTTTAAAATTTAAAAAATTAAAAATATTTTTATAAATTTTAAAAACATAAAAATTAAAATGTATAAAAAATATTTACAAACTAAAATAAAATATTTTAAATAATAAAAATAATAAAATTTTGTAAATCTTTAAATATTTAAAAAATATTTTAAATATTTTAAAAAATATAGTGCACAAATGTGATAAATACAACACACACTAAAAAAATAAATAACTATTTACAATTAAAAAAAGGGTACCCTAAAAAAATAAAAATCATTACATTAATTAAATATTAAAAAAAAACTCCAAATAATTTCAAAATACAACACAAAACTTAAAACCCTTTTAAAAACTCATAATCAAACAAGTTTTATCTTTTTAAAACTCATTTCAGAAACTATTTTTTAAAATATAATTCAAAACTCAAATCATGATTTCAAAACTAGACTAAATAGAGCCCGTTCTTAGAAAACTCTATAACATGTATATATTTTTTTTTATCTTAAAAAACAGTATAAACAATTTTGATTTCTGTAACTGAAATTTATATTTTATGAAAGCATTGTTCGAAAGATTTTCATTCATATAACATGGGTTTTAATCAGAATAAAATTGAGAAAGTTATGATTTTTCGAAGTTTTTTGGATTAAAATCGCTGTTTCTGAGAAATTCTAAGAAAAACAGAAGATCCTAGAAGCCAGCTCAGTGCGACTTCTGGGATAGCTCAACTCATTTGTGGCACAGATGACATCAATGCATTGCGTACAGTTGCCGTCGGGGCATTGCATATGGTTGAAGTCAATAGCGCGCGAGGCACTTGCGCGTGGTACGCGTGGTGCGTGTCTGTGCCTACACAAGTCACATGCAGTCCAGTAGCCACAGGCGTGAAGCTGCATGGCTCACTTCCCGAGGCACGCGTGAAACACGTGCGGCATATGGAGATTCCCTGCTACGTGTCCTATTTTGTTTTTTGGATAATTGGTATGGCCTACTATTCTGAGAATTATTTTATTTTCTGGGACCATCTATATATTCTTATTTGTCTCTATATATATTTTTTAATTTTGAAAATTACAAAAATAAAATTTAATTTTTTTAAAAAAAATTTGGAAAATTACTTTTTGTGTTTTATTGATTATCATGCATAATTAGTTAATTCTTTTTGGTTCCTTTAGCATTTATTTTGTGCTAATTAATTAAAAAATTAATTTTTGAATTGTTTGATATATATTAGTTGAGAATTAATATATATTTTTATGTTCTATATTTTCATGATTATACTCTTTTCCTTAGTAGGAATTGGAGTTTGACCTCCATCCTTTGATCAATTATTTATTAATTTATTGTTCTATTTAATTGATGTTGTCTGTGTGGATGGATGGAGGTAATGTTTGTAATTTCTGTGCACATTTATTGGTGAAGTGGCATCGCTAGGTTATTTCCATTTTTATTAGAATAAATGTATTAGGATTCTCTTGGGTTGTAATTATTTATTTTTTGGATGTATTTTTACATAGCCATGTAAGGGAATGTGTTGCACTGTTACCAATACATTTCAAGGTTATCTTAACATGTTTATTACCAACAGGGCTTCAAGTGGAGCCTATGCGCAAAATTGTATGCCACATTTTTGGACTCATATATATTATGCGTGATTTAATTTTGTGCAATTAAGAGATGTTTGTGCCTATTAAATAATTTTATTCAAAAATTAATTAGATGCCATATTTTAGCTCACATAGAGGGAGATAATTATGAGCTTATAAATTTTTTGATCTTTCTATGTTAGTAGAAATATTATATGCTAATTGTGTTTTTGGAATAAAACTTCAAAGTGTGATAATTGTCAAACCTTGTGTAATAAGTGTAGTGAAATGGCCTCTAAGAATGTTGTTCTGACCTCACCAAAGATGAAATCTAATTTTTGCTTAATGAATAAGAAGTCATAGATAAATTGACCACCCTTAATATCTGACATGAGGAAGGGACCACAGTTACAATTGAGTTGCATGCTCTTATTTTGAAATTTGAGCAATTTAAGCTTGAAGTGGAGCACTTGGAGTCGCACCACGGCATTGCCCTTGTCGCCTAAGCAGGACAAGATTAGGTATTCAGGCCTAAGTGCAACAAATAAGGAAAACGTAGTGGTACAACTGGTAACCTTGGTCCTAAGAAAGGTAATATAGGGAAGCGCCATCGAGGCAAGCACACTGGAAACCAAAAAGACCAAAGTTAAGTGTTATAATTGTAGGAAGAGAGGTCACTTTGCTCAAGAATGCCTTGATGCAAAGAAGGTAGACCTTTTACTTAACTCTTTGAATACTTGATGCAATGACCAAAGTTAAGTGTTATAACTGTGGGAAGCAAGGTCACTTTGCTCAGGAATGGGAATGCCTTGATGCAAAGAAGGTAGACCTTTCACTAAACTCTTTGAATACTTGTGTTTGTTCACATGTATGTGTTGCTAATTCTTTCCATGGCTAGATTATAAACTCAGGAGCAACATTCCCTATAGCCAAAGAAAAAGTTGGGTTCGTGGATTACAAAAAGATACTTGTAGGCAAACAGTATTTTGCCTTGGGTAATAGAACTCGAGAGGATGTCCTTGGCGTTGGTTCTTATCAACTCAAGACGTGTCTAGGGCGCACTTTACTCTTGCACGATGTGCCTTATGCACCTGGTGTCCAATGTAATCTTTTATCAATTATTCCTTTGTTAGGATTTGGTTTTATTTTTTATTTCAATGGTAGTCGGTTTAATAAACTCTTGCAAGGGCATGATTTTCTTTCCAATGGTTCCTTTATGCTAGATTTGGATTTTTCCTCATGTTCTTATGTGTCTCATGATAATGATTCATTAAATTTTGTTAATTGGCATACTAGGCTTGGTCACACATAGGAAAATATAGAATGACTAGACTAGCTAAAGAAGGTCTGTTGGGGCATCTTGCTAATGTAAGTCTTTCTATGTGTGAAAGGCATGTAGGAAGCCTTTTTGGAAAGGAAGATAGGGTTTTATATCCTCTAGAGTTAGTCCACTCTGATATTTGTGGACCTATGAATGTAAAGCCACGCCATGGCGCTTCTTATTTTCTTATGTATATTGATGACTATTCATAATTCGATTATAACTATTTGATTTCACATTGCTTTGAGGCATTAGATTGCTTCAAGTGCTTTGTTGAACTAGTTGAGAATCAAAGAGATAGGAAATTGAAAATCCTTCGAATAGATTGATGGCGTGAGTATTTATCTCATAAGCTCTAGGGAATGTGTGAGAAAGGGGATATGCAGGCAGTTAATGATGTAGGTACTCTGCAGCAAAATGGTATAGTGAAGAGACGAAATCACACTTTACTTGAAATGGTTAGATTGATGATGGAGCAAGACAACCTTCCTATATTTTTTTTTTTGAGGCGGAGGGGGGAGGGGGGATGCCTTTTTGACTGCTGCTTACATCCTTAACCATGTGCCTTCAAAGTTAGTTCCAATAACTCCATATGAATTATGGAAAGGCACAAAACCGGATTTCGGGCATTTGTAACCTTGGGGTTGTGCGGGTTTTGTTCACAGTACTTCTCATAAGCATGAGAAGTTAGGCCCTAGAGAAAATAAACAATTGTTTGTTAGATACTCAGAATGCTCAAAGGGTTATGTAATGTATGGTGAACATTATAACGGTGGAATGACTGAAAGTGAATCGTGAGATGTCAATTTCATTGAGAGTGAATTCCTAGTATTGGTGAAATAAAAAAAAAATATCTTACACTATTTAAGTTGCAGGAGTCTAAGGAAGTCAAGCCATCTTTTGGCAATGGTGGAGAATTAGAAACTCATCCTAAAATTGGCAAAGATAGCAGGAGTGATTTACCTTCTAGTGGGAGTGTTCCACTAGAAAATACCTCACTAGGATCCCAGTTATGTACAAGTGAACGTGGAATCATTCCTCATCGACATTATGAGATTAAGAGGAAATCTTTAATGTGTACTCTGTTGGATCTTGACGAGCCTGCTTCTTATGATGAAGCATTAGTTTTACCTAATACTAATGAGTGGATAGAAGTTATGAACGATGAAATGAGCTCCATGGCTTGGAACCATGTTTAAGAGTTGGTTGATTTTCCACTTGGGCGCAAGACCATTGGCAAAAAATGGGTCTTAAAAAAATAAAGTGCAAGGCTGATAAGTCAATCGATAAGTACAAAATCCATCTCGTGGCGAAGGGCTATACCCAAAGAGATGGTTTAGATTATGATGAGAAATTCTCCCTGGTGGTAAGATTTGCCTCTATTTGCCTAATTCTAGCTATTGTCGCGCATTTGGATTTGAAACTTTTTCAAATGGATGTTAAGAGTCTCAACGGAGAATGAGACAAGGTTTGACGCCCCAAATTCTACTCTAAGGGTTGAGGTTAAGGCAACGTCACTAATGAGTCCTTTGGTCAATAACCAAGTAAGATCCCAAGAAGGTTGGAGGAGTTAATAGAGCCTCCCTTGAAAGTCCAACCACCTTAGATAGCAAAGCTACCTTTTTGATAGATCCTAACAAGGTATTAACACAAGGACTACATACATTGACGAATGGGTAAGGATAGGTTCACAAAATATATGTATATATATATACAAGTAACAATAGTTACAAAAGTTGAAATTTAGTAGAAACCAAAGTTCCATTAATATTACATTCCTAAAAGAGAAAAAAAGAAAAAAGAAAAAAAAATACAGATGGACTTTAAACCAAATAACTTCTACTTCATCTAGGATAACCAATAGTCTTCAAAAGTTTCTAGATCTCCGTCGTCTATGCAAGTTTCTTGGGTACTTGGCATGAAATGCCTTGAGCTTGGGATGCCAAATAAATGCACACACAGCCCGACCTTTTTTCCCAGTTCATTACACATTCATAATTACAATAAGCATTTAAGCATGATGAACAAGTAAGCAAGGAAACAAGTAGAGGGTTACGAATGTTACGCGTTAGCAATCTAAGAAATTCCCTGAGAGAAATTTCATCCTCCCAACCTCAAGAATTGGACTCAAATTCGATATACCTTTTGCTACTTTACAGATCTTACCCCAGACGCATACAATGGTTATATACTGCGTAACGCCAACTGTGGATCTCAAAAGAGACGGTAAAAATAAAGATCTTCCTCATAACCTTCTCCCACTTTATCACACCGAAAACACCTAGGGTATGAATACAACTGATCTATTCAAGCGTTCCGAAACAATTACTTGCACAAGACTTTTGTAGCACTTGTCCTTCAAAGCTTTTGGGGAAGTATTTGAATTCTTTATTTTATTTTGGAAATTTTTAGTGTTGTTGTATCTTAGTTTTGGAGGAGTACAAATGGATTTAGACTTGTTGGGATTTCTTGTTCACGCTTGTTTACATTGAAAAGTTGTTTGGGAACTTAAAAATCTTGTTCGGGGGTGGTGTCGACACTTGCCTTGTGTTTTTGGCCTTAAGGGTCGACACCAATCTAGAAGGGTCGACCCTTGTGTGTTGCTGAATCTGGAAGTTACTTGCTGTTTTTTGGCATCGACACCAATCTGGGAAGGGTAAACACCTTACCTGTTACACTCTTTGCTTTTCTGTCTGAAGGGTTGAGCCCTATGCCTGAAGAGTCGACACATGCATATAATTTTCAGCTTTTTGGGTTGGTTTGAGCCCTACTTTTTGGGGGGTTTTTGACTTGTCCTTTTTATTTGACTTTAGGGCAATTCTCTACTACTATAAATAGACCCAAACCAATTTCCTCTCATTATTTTTCCTCCTCTTTTCCTTTCAAACTGTGATTTCTCTCTTCTCTCTCTAAAACTTGACTTTTCGCACCTAGATCTCTAGATCTACTCACCTAGAGTGATCTTTTCACCATGGTCCTTTGAGATTAAGTGTAAATATTGTCTAGAGCTTTGTTTTGATCCAAGTAGAAGTTGGTTTTGACATCTTTGGAATTTCAACCTTGTTTTGCTCATCTTCTCTTCTAAGCTTGAGGTCGGGATTTTCTTTGAGTTATATATATATATATATATTTTTGCAAGATCTAGATGATTTTCAAAATCATCCTTTGATTAGTTTTGAAAATTGATTGTCAATTCAAGAAGATGAGTGATTTTGAAAGTGGGTTTACTTCATTTTCCTTTAAAAATAGAAATTGAGGGTTGTTAAACTATGTTGATGAAAGAAATATGTTTTTGGTGAGATCTTCTCAAATATTTAAAGATGAATAGTTCTTGGTAAGAAAACCTAGAAATTACGGATTTTTAAGAAAGATGTTGAAAATCTTTAGAATAAGTTGTTATATTTATTGTGTGCGAAAATAAATGATGTTTGAAAAGTGTTTATTTATTACATATAAATGATGGTTTTCCATGAAATAAGAGAATTGTTGAAGTTTTGGAAGTTGTTGTTTAAAAGTTGTTATATAGTCTTGAAATAACTAAGTTAGAAATGTTTGAAATGTGTGAATTATGTTATCCCTTGGATGAATTGAAGTAAAAGTATTTATTTATCTTGTGAAATTGCATTGAAATGAGAAATGAGAATTTTGATCACAATGGGGATATTGTATGGGAGCATTGTGTCCTTCAAAGCTTTTGAGGAAGTATTTGAATCCTTTATTTTATTTTGGAAATTTTTAGTGTTATTATATCTTAGTTTTGGAGGAGTACAAATCGATTTAAACTTGTTGGAATTGCTCGTTCACGCTTGTTTACGTTGAAAAGTTGTTTGGGAACTTAAAAATCTTGTTCGGGGGTGGTGTCGACACTTGCCTTGTGTTTTTGGCCTTAAGGGTCGATACCAGTTTGGAAGGGTCGACCCTT